>JAAXCT010003719.1:0-26770 GCA_012490785.1 Eragrostis nindensis | reverse complement strand
GAATACTCTAAGGGAAAAAGTGCTACAACTGTACACCGTCCTCTTCGGTATATAAGTGGGTGCGTACGAACGACCAACACTTTCTTCATATGTGACCTATAAGATCTCACAAAGAGAGTGTTAGTCATCATTCATGGTTCTCATCCTATCACCAAAACATTCATACCTTGGGTTTCCCTAGCTCCAAGGGTCATGAAGCTTAACAAGATGGAAGCCTTCTCAGGGAAGGAAAAGCGAGCAGAGGAGAGGAGACAGGAGAGGTGAGGTGGCGGCAGCAGGGAGGTAACCAGGACAGCTGGTGCCCCCATGGGCCCTGGCGGCCGGTGGTGACATTGTGTAGAGTTTTCTTTTTTTTTCCCATTTAGTAACTATCAGTCTATTTCAAAAAATTTACTACTCCATCTGTTTTGCAAAATCTATGCAATTTTTGGCTATGTTTTTAGTGTCTTGATTTACAAGCATCTATAAATCTAAATATGCTTGTCTAAATTTAGAGAATGTTCAATGAACCTGGTATAAAACTAGAACTGCTTATATTTTGAAACGAATGGAGTACAAGAAAAGGAGGCGCAGCCTGCCCCGGCCGTCTCATCTATTTTATGAGATCTCGTGATATTAAAGTAGAATAGTGTGTAAAATCAGTTTGATTCAATTTCATAATATGTATTTGGATTAGAAGTAATCAGCACAACAAATGTAGAATTTTGACATCAACATGGTGTTTTATTTTCCTTCAATTAGTGAAGCTATATGGATTACAACATTATTCTCACTACTAAGATGATACTTTAGGTGTCTATTTTACCATATCACCTGCACCATTCTAAAGAAATTGAAGTAATTGAGCAAAGGATACTCATAACAAATTTATTATTAACACCCAATGCACATGCGCCACGCACATGTCTAAAAATAAAACTACTTGGCAGGACCATAAAATTTATGAGTAACTTGACTAAAAAAATGTTCTTTTATGATTTAGAATTTAATTATTTTAAAGAGAATAACGCATGACCAGTCCTATGATCCAGGATTGCACAAAACCACTACTCATATCAAATATAAATAAACTTTACCTAGATCCATTTTTTTTGTAATTCAAAACGTTGTAGGAGTACTGTTCTAACCATTTTCATTTGGCTGAAGGCACAACAAATAAAATTATTCACAATAAAGATTCTGTTACCCAGATGGATCATCGATGCATCTGACCGGACAGGTGCCGCTAGAGTGGTGGGAGTCACTGGCAACCAAGCGTCCCCTATGTCCATAAGACACAACAGGAGATCACTTGTGATATTATAATACAGATATACATGCAACAACACAACTAGATTTTTTCCTCTATCTAGCAACAGGACATGGGGCTAAATGGCTTTGCAACCAAAAGTACCCGCAAAATGTCGTTCAGGGTATAGGACAAGAACACATTTCCAGCTGCATATCGTTATCAATATATACATGTACCGATACATATAATGGACAATAAACACCACCAGCCAAAATGACAAAATCATTTCTCAATACTTTTCAACTACTATTCCCTTAAGACAACAAATCAAATTCTCACACTTTTTGTGATCCCCATTAAAATATCAACGATGATTAGTATTATATGGTAATGAGATTAAACATGGTATTGACTCATGGGAACACAAGTGGTCAGTGGTGACAACAGACAGAAATGGCAATGGAAAGCTTCATCTTCCCCAGTTTATCAATCTAACGCTTAAGAAATACGTTATTAAATTCAGGCTTAACATGGATACTACCTCCATAAACTACATAGCTGAGAAGCTCTAAACATTAGACATTACTGTGTGTTTGCTAATACAGTATGAGAATTGCCTTGCTAAATAATAATCCATGTCATCCAAATGTAACAAGGAAAAACTTTCATTTGATAGAAACAATAAATGGAAGAAACAAGCAATGTTGTCTGGACTAATTTGGATTTTATTCAAATTTAAGAGCTAATTCAGTTACCAGATACGCAAATATCATGGCAAAGACAATTATTTATGATCATGATCAAGATGGTCATACCAAAAATTCAAACTACTGTAAGGGGTTGTGGTATATCGTATCCGTACTGTACATTATAAAACTTGGGATAGTAAAAACAATCAAACATTCAATGAGAAGGTACAGATGGAGTGCAACATACACGCCACCAAGAAATATGTACCAGAATAGACATGCAGATTTGCTTTTCAGTTGCAAATCTAGTGAAATCAATACCAAGATATTATTGAAGTAACTGTTATGTTCCTTCAACAATATGCAGCTGTTTTGTATCTCACGTTGTTTCATTATCTGCACCTCTGTTTCCTAACAGAATTAAACAATGAACATCTAAACGCTAGACGGGCACTCTCATCTATGCCTAAACAGCCATCTAGCTCGATTAAATGGCCATTTAAACAGATTAAATGCTAAAGCCAAGCGAGCTCAGCTCGGGTGGCTACCTGCTCCATCCTGCAGGCAGCAGACCCGCGTTCGAGCCCTGCCGAGCGCACCAAGCGGCTGGTCGTTTTTCTGGCTCACCTCCCTGCGACAGCGGGCTTCGGTGGGCTTCTTCTTCTTAATGAAATTTCAAAGGGACGTCAGACCTTTGAACTCATTTTTTTTTAAATGCTAAATGAGGGTGGACCAACTGTATACCGTTTACCGTCTGCATTTTCACTCTCTGCGCATCCAAAAGACTGAAAAAGGTGCAGCAAAATGTCAAGAACTATACTAACCACCTATAGGTCTCAACTATTATGGTATGCTCTAGGGAAACAAGTTATTCATATAGTAAGAACTAAACTACTCATAAACTCAGCTTACGATCAGGTGCTAATTCATATATTTTTGCACAACTTCTTGTCCTCTTCAACAGATCAACCAAAGTAGAAGGGTAATTTCATTTGACCATTACCTTGGCACCACAGCATCCATCTGTCAAGCTAGAAACTCAATGCAAACATCTTAAATGCTCAACCAGTTATTCTGATCAGCTAAGGCCAATATAGTTGTGACATTCTATACATCAAGATATACTCAAATGTAGCGTAAGCAGAGACCAAATACCCAAATTTCATGAGTGAATTAGGCTCAAAGTATAAATAGGCTATGAATGTAATGAGCATGATCATCACCGAAACTCAAACTATTGTAGGGGGTTGTAGTGGTAGATTTTTTTTTTTTTTTGGCATGGGTGGTAGATTAATTAAAACCACTCATCCAACAAAATATTGTATCTGTGTTCTACATTATAAAATTTTAGATCGTAAGAAATCAAACATTCAATGAGCAGATGTACATATAGATTGCGACATAAAGGCCACCTAGAAATATGTACCAGATTAAAAATGGAGTTTTGACGATTTTCAGATGTGAAACTAGAGAAATTAATACTAAGAAATATAGCATCAAAGTAACAAATATGTTCCTTCAACATCATGCTGCTGTTGCACATCTTACATTGTTTCATTAGGTGTGACCCAGAGAGCTGCACGTGCTGATGCTCGTCAGCCATCTGCGCCTCCAAAAGTTTGACAAAGGTGCAGCAAAAGGTCTAAGGAACTAAACTAATAATTATCCATAGGTTAAACTGAGCATGATGCACTCTAGGAAAACAAATAAGTTATAATATAGTACAAAACTCCATCCACGCCGCTTACTTGTGAACCCGCACCACATGTGTCTGGTCCTGGCTGTCGCTTATTCTCTTTGCTTGCGGTGGTTGTCATCAAGATGAACAGACTCCGCGTCGAGGTCGGAACTATAAGCAACTAGGGCTAGGAAAAGTGGCTCGACCCACGGTGAGATGAGCGCTCCCCCCTCCCCTCCCCCCTCCCCTGCGCCGGCGGCCACCCCGGCCGCGGCAGCCACCCCTCTCAGCCCCCCGCCGTTGGCTACTCCGGCCGCGGCGGCCACCCCTCTCAGCCCGCCGCCGTTGGCTACTCCGGCCGCCGCGGCCACCCCTCTCTGCTACCCTTCCCCCTCCAAGCTATCTGCGGCCGCCGCCCCGTTCCTGCCCGGGAAGGCGTCCCGTGGACAGTCCAAGGAGGCCAGGTGGATGGACAGCCCGTCCTCAGAGTCGGCGCCGCTCCGCTCCTACCGGGATGCCCCCTTCTCCGAGCCGGCGGCGCCCAAGGAGGCTCCTTCCCCGGCGCCTGCGGAGGCAGGGCCGAGTGGGACGGCGCATCGGCCAAGTCGGCGGTCCAGGAGGAGGTCCCGCTACGGCCGCGGCGGGGGACGACCGGCGCCGGGGACTGCTTCTTCTCGTCGGCCCAACAAGTCAAAGGTAAGATCTGTTGTTCTGATTTCAGGCTCTCTTCCCTACCAGCCGGCCCGCCCTCGTGCTCCTGAGTTCCGGCCCCGCGCTGCGCCGCCGGAGCTTCCTCACCGCCACGGGTTCCGGCCGCTGCAGCACGGGGGCCGTGGTGCCACGCGTGAGCCCTCTCCCTACCGGCGGCGTTCTTCGGCGCGGCGCGAGTCCCCGTCCAGGCGACGCTCCTGGGCGCGGCCCCCTCTCTCCGGCGAGGCGTTCAACGGCAAGTGCTGGAACTGTCTCTCCACCAACCACAAGAGGGTGACTTGCCGGGCGCCGCAACGCTGCCTGCGTTGCCGCGGCCCCTTCCACCTCGTTAAGGACTGTAAGCGGTCCGCAGCCCGCCATCCGCGTCGGCTGGCTCCGGCACGACGGCCGGCGCGCCACGCCGTTTTTGTGCAGGCGCGGTCTGAGTCTCGCTCCGCCACGCCTGCTGGGTCGCACGCGGGCGGATCCACCCCTTCTCCAACGGCTACACCGAGACGCAGCAATGACAATGAGCTCGCTCCTGAGGCGCCAGTGCGCATGCCGGAGCCTGGAGCCGGTGCTCCTCCGCCTCATGACGCCCCCCTTGAGATCCAGTCTGAGGACGTGCTCATGGTGCCACCTTCACCGCAGCGCCGACCTGATCACGGTGTCTGCTACGTGAGGCGGAGTCAAGAATTGATGGCAGAGGAAGCTCGTTTGCGCTATGCTTTGGTCGCGCAGATCGGCAATGCTTCAAGGGCGGTGTCCTTGGAGGAGGCACACAGTGCTATCCTCGCCGCCGGTGTATCCGTCCAAGACTTCTCCCTCAAGCTCTTCTTCCCGGAGACGTTCCTGATTGTCTGCAACACCCAGGCGGCAAGGGACAGAATCATGGGCACTAGCGGCGTTCCGGTGGCGGACACCACGCTCGTGTGCCGGCCTTGGACCTGGGTGGCCTACGCGGACCTGCTCTTCCACTACAAGCGCGTCGCAATTGAGATTGAGGGCATCCCCCCCCCCCCCCCCCCATGCATGGAGCTGGAGCACCGCGGACTCCATTCTGGGGACCTCGTGCTGGATTGAGTGCCTTGACGCGGCCACAGCCAGCAAGACCGACATGTCATGCTTCAAGCTCACGGCTTGGACCTCCTCTGTGCCTCCATCCGCAAGGCCATGGAGTTGAGAGTCCCGGAACAGGATCATCAAGTGGTGCATGCCGACCCGGTCATGCAGAGGATCTTCAGCAATCTGCCGATGTATCATCGAGAAGTGAAGTTCCTCACCTACCCCACTCTCATTCATGTCCGCAGCATCACCGACTTCGGCGCTCTGTCTTCATCCTCCGGCTCCTCGCCGCCGTCGCCGGATGGTGATAGTGGTTATGATGGCCACCCTGACAGAGGCTATGGCGAGGCCTACGGGCATGGATCGAGTATCCAAGGTTTCGCCTATCGTAGCGGCTTCCCTGACGGCGCGCCGGCGCCGGCGCCGGGGAAGATGGGTGGTGGTGGCGGTGGTGGCCGCGAGCACTCCAAAAGTGGTCAGGACCCGACAACGGCTGCAAAAGGAAAAGTGCAGCAGGATCAGAAACAGCTGCCACCTACCTGCGAACCTTTTCCAGAAAGGGATGCAGACAACACGGCGAAGGAAGATGCCAAGCAGGACCAGCCAATCCAAGCTGCCATAGGGACAGATGGCGAGATGACAGCGGCTGCACCAGAGGAAGGGCGACCAACAGTGACCGGGACGAGGGCAGTCACCTCCCTTTCCAGCTTTGAGGTGATTCCCTTCTCAGACCAGTGGGCAATCAGAGCAGGACACGTTGAGAGGATGGAGGACCCAATGCAGATGGAGGCATCCAATGTGATTTCAAACTTGCGCGTGGTGCCGGCAGCGGGAGATCCAAATTGATTGAGCCGTTGCCACTCGCTGAGGCGATCACGCAGTCCACCGGACCCACATGCGGACCCGCAGACGGCCAGCATCAGGTGGCAGTGTGTGAGACACCGCACACCACGTCAGGAAAGCAGCAGAAGGAAGGAGCAGGAAACAGGGACACGAGAGCGGAGGGAAGAAGCCAAGGGAAGAAGCCAAGGGAAGAAGCCGTCCCTGACCATGGGCCGGCCCAGGACAACACGGGCAGCCCAACCCGGGAGGATGACGGGCCAATGATCGCTCCGAACCAGGAAGAGAAGCTACAGGCCTACAAGAATGCAGCCCAGAAAACGGTTAACACGCCGTTGGTGCCCAAGCCAGCAAGGAGAACACGCGAAGCTGTAGTTGTCCAGGAGGAGGAGAGCTCTTTCCCCAAGCGGAATAGGCGGATTGCCAGGCAGGCGCTCTCGGTTGTGGCACCCGCCAAGCGCGCCGAGGTGCTGCTTATGCGTCAACTGGGAATCCTCAAGGGCAACGAGCCGGTCACAGCTGAAGCAAAGAAAGCGTACAAGGAATTCTTCAACTCTGAGTTGCAGCAGGAACATGATTCGGCCATTAGGAAGCTCTTCACCACCGGCCATAAGTCTCTCCCGCTAAGGGATTGAAGACTGTGTAATCTGTCCCACCGGTTGTAATCCATCCCAATGGATATAAAACCAATGGATATAAACCCCGTGGACATTCCACGGGCTAAACAGCCCGTGGAATGTCCACGGGCTAAACAGCCAAGCCCGGGGTGATGCTGTTCGTTTGTTGGCTGATGACTCTCATGCGTCCATAGTCTGTCTCCAGGAGACGAAGTTGCATGATGTTCCAAGAGACGTAGTTTTATCCACCCTGGGTGTACGGTTCACGGATTATGCCTTCCTGCCGGCATCCGGAACGCGGGGAGGGATATTGATAGCAAGTCGATCGGACGTGGTAACACTCTCAGAAGTGCAGCGGGGGTGTTTTATAGTGACTGTTAAGGTCTCTTCAGCCGTGCCGGGAGACGAACACGACTGGTGGCTAACCTCTGTCTACGGCCCACAAGACGACGGCGCAAAAGGACTCTTCCTGGAGGAACTGGAGGCAATCCGTGATGCGTGTCGGGGACCTTGGGCCGTCGCTGGAGACTTCAACCTGATCCTGGACGAGGCAGATAAGAGTAACGCCAGAATCAACAGGCGAAACATGACGCGGTTCAGGAGGTGGTCGATGCTCTGGAGTTGCAGGATATTCACCTGCACGGTAGACGCTACACGTGGAGCAACGAAAGGGAGAACCCCACACTTGTTAAGCTCGACAGAGTACTCCCGTCCGTGGATTGGGAGGACCTCTTCCCATTCTGTTTCCTCCAGGCGCTGTCTACGGAAGGATTTGACCACTGCCCGCTGCTAATGCAAACCAATGCACAGATTCGGACCAAGCCGAGATTTCACTTTGAGGTCTACTGGCCTCGGTTTGATGGCTATATCGATGCCGTTCGGCGTGGCTGGCGCTGTTCAGACGAAATCACGGACCCCTTCAGAAGGTTAGATGCACTCATCCGTAATGTATCTAAGGAATTGCAAAGCTGGTCGGACAAGCACATTGGAAACGTCAAGCAACAGCTGCTGGTGGCTCGCGAGGCGATACTGCGTCTTGACCAAGCGCAAGAGAGCAGAGACTTGTCAACGGCTGAAAAAGCCCTGCGCAAGCATCTGAAAGGTATAAGCTTGGGACTTGCCTCGCTAGAGCGCACGATAGCCCGACAACGTTCCCGTGTTAAGGAGCTGAGGGAAGGAGACGCCAACACCAAGTATTTTCGTATGAAGGCTAGCTTGAGGAAGCGGAAGAACCACATAGTCAGTCTCTCGGACGGCGAACACACAGCTTACTCGCATGCGGATAAAACGGATATGCTCCAACAATACTATGAGGGATTTCTGGGCCAGGAGCCGATAAGAGATTGTGCGCTCAACCTACAGGCGCTTGGGATCACCAGTCACGACCTGAGTCACCTGGACGCAGAATTCACGGAGGAGGAGGTCTGGAAGGTGGTGCGAGCGCTACCATCGGACAAGGCGCCCGGACCAGACGGTCTCATGGGAGCGTTCTACAAGTCCGCATGGAGCGTAATCAAAACGGACGTAATGTGGGCGATTAACGCGCTGTACAACGTGGATCGACGGCAGCTGTACTGCATCAACGGAGCGCTACTCACCCTGTTGCCAAAGAGACCGGACGCGAAGACCGCCAAGGATTATCGGCCAATAAGTTTGATCCACAGTTTCCCGAAGCTTCTTTCGAAGCTACTAGCCAACCGCGTTGCACCTCATCTGAATGACTTGATCTCCAAGACGCAAAGTGCGTTCGTCAAAGGGCGGATCATCCAGGATAATTTCAAGTACGTCCAACGGGGAGCTAAGCTGCTGCGCCAGCGCAAGGTACCCAAAATGCTGCTGAAACTAGATATCTCCAAAGCATTTGATTCTGTGGCGTGGCCGTTCGTGCTTGAAGTGCTCGAGGCGTGGGGATTCGGCCAACGATGGCGGGACTGGATTTCGATTCTTCTCGCCACGTCATCTACCAAAGTGTTGCTCAACAGAAGCCCCAGGAGAACAATTCTCCACCAAAGAGGGCTGAGACAGGGCGACCCGCTCTCACCAATGCTCTTCATTCTTGCCATGGACGTGCTTGACAGAATGATTGTGAAGGCAGGGGAGGACCAGCTGCTGCAACCAATTGGACACGGGCCATCAAACATCGCTACAGCATCTACGCGGACGACGCAATCATTTTCGCGTCTCCAACAGCACAAGAAGCGCTGGCTATCAGGGAGATCTTGGAGATGTTCGGCGGGGCCTCCGGCTTAAGAACAAACCTGGACAAATGCTCTATTACTCCAATCTGGGGATGTGAGGAGACGCTGGAAAGCATCCAACAGGTACTAGCCATGTCGAGTAGAGGAGTTTCCCGTCAGATACTTGGGACTGCCACTCTCCACAAAAGCCATCCCCAAGGCGCAGCTCAAAGCTTTGGTGGAACAAGTGGCGAGCAAGCTCCCGCTATGGCAAGGCGCGCTTTTGCTGAAAAGCGGAAGGCTAATTCAAGTCAAAGCGGTACTGACGTCGATACTGATCTACACATTGATGTCTGACAAGCTACCAGCATGGGTGATTCAAGAAATTGAGGCCATCTGCCGTCGATATCTATGGGCAGGGCAAGACACGTCGGTAAGAGGGAAGAGTAGCGTCGCATGGCGCTTGGTCACCATGCCGACCCAATATGGTGGGCTCGGCGTCGCAAGCTGTCCGGATATGCGCTGCGCATGAGATGGCTATGGCTGCAAAAAACAGAGGAAGACCGCATCTGGCCGAGCTGCAGCTGGAGATTGAGCCAGAAGTACAAGCCCTCTTCGATGCATCAGTGACGGTTCAAGTGGGCAACTGCCAGCGAAGCCTATTCTGGTTGGACAATTGGCTCGATGACAGGCCGGTCAGCGACATTGCTCCCTCCTGAGTCAGCGCATTCACAAAAGGGTAAAGAAGACTAGAACGGTAGCGGAGGCTCTGGCGGGTGGGCAATGGTTTCGTGACTCGGAGGGAGCCACGACGGTGCAAGTCATCATGGAGCTTGTTCACCTGGGCAGGAGACTGGCCGAGATACAACCGACGACGGAGGAAGACCGCTATCGCTGGCGATGGACAAGTGATGGTCAGTACACAGCTAAATCGGCAAATGAGGCGATGCATATCGGCGCGTTGGAGTTTAAAGGCGCAAACCTGATCTGGAAATCGTGGGCACCCCTCAAAGTCCAGATCTTCATTTGGCTGGCAATGAGGCGCCGCATATGGACCGCGGACAGGCGATTGCGGCACGGACTGGACGCCCATGAGCGGTGTCGGTTCTGCGATCAGGAGGCGGAGACGACATCACATATCATCGTCAATTGCTCATATGCCAAAGAAGTTTGGTGGCGCTGTCACAGGAATGGTGGATGCCAATGTACCTTCGCTGAGACCAACATCACGATCCTGGCCTTCTGGAAGAGGTTGCGCCGCCTCCAACCAGCAGGGATAAGAAAGGGGATGAACACCCTTTTCATGCTCACGGCGTGGGAATTGTGGAAAGAAAGAAATGCACGCTTGTTTCAGGGCAAGGAGCGCACGACAGAGGGGCTCGCACAGCGGATCCGAGACGAGGCGCAAACATGAATCACCGCCGGCGCCAAAAAACTGAGTTGTCTATACCGCGAGTAGTCCACTTCATGTAATAGGGTGTCCTTTTGGACAAGCCGGTGCGAGTCTGTTCGTACTAGGCGTAGTTTGTAAAAACATTGCTTTCTTCTTAATACAAAGATGCACAGCCCTCCTGCGTATTCGAGAAAAAAAAATATAGTACAAGAGCTAAGGTACCTACTCACATACTCAGCTTACAATAAGGTGCTAATCCATTTATGTTTTGCGTTTCTTGCTCGACCTCTCCAACACATCAACCAAAATGGAAGGGCGATTTCTTTTGAGATCTGCATAACCTTGGGTTGCCACCACACTGTCCATCTGATCTGTAGAGGCCATGAACTCAATGCAAACATCTCGAAGGCTCGGGCAGTTATTCTGATCGGCTAAGGCCAACGTAGTTGCAACATTCTCCAGAGAGAACCTCTTGAAGAATCTCTGCGCATAACAGCTTCAGCCTGTCCATGGCGTATCTGTCTGCAGCCACAAGCAGGTGCCTGGCAATCTCACGGTACTCACCGTCATCCAGGTCCTCCCGTTCATATTCAGGCACCATATCAGTGTAGGCAAAATACAGCAGGGCCTTGAAGACATCCGGCTTCATATCCTCCACAGTAATGCACCGTTCAGTTCTCTCCTTCATCTGCCCATGGAACTCTGCCTTGAAGACAGGGGAGCGAGCGGCGAGCACAAGCTTGTGTGCAGGAAAAGCCTCTCCTTCCACAATGAAAACGACATCACTTGTCGCCTCGTCCAACCAAAGCTTACCGAAATGCTTCCCCAAGTTCGAAGGCGGCACCTGGATCTCACCGCCCCCTTTGGTTTTCTGCACCTTCGTATCTATCGCGACAGTGAGATTACACTCAATGGTGAGGCAATCGTCCTGAATGAACCCGCCCGATTCGTTCTCCAGCTTGCTTCTTTCTACTAAGACAGGGGCGGTCCAGGAGCTAGCAGAAGCACTAAACACCATTGGGGCGGTGGCAGAGAATATCAACTCTTTCGACCCTGAAGCCTTGTTAACCAAATACAGATCGTACAACGCCCGGACCTTGGCGTTCACGCTCATGAGCTCGAGGTTGATGGCGACACAGTCCTTGAAGGCCCCTGTGAAGAACCCCTCGAAGTCGTCAGGGTAGAAGCGGATGGCCCAGTCGTAGCCGCCGACGGTGAAGGTGCCGGATCGGACGAAGTTGCCGACGCCGATGCCCTTCTGGAGCGTGTAGCCGATGATCTCGAACGCGTGCGTGCCCCTCGCCGTCTTGGTGGTGAAAGTAGACGCCGTGGTCTCCGGATCCGACGGCATCCTTGCTCCCTGCAGAATTAAAAAAGATTTAAGAACTCTGAAAGGGGATCTTTCTTGCGCTGTCCTAGAGGAAGTTTTTGAAAGGGGATCTTTCTTGCACTGGGCTAGAGGAAGTGCGAGCGAACCTCGGAAGGGAACAGGAGGTATTGGCCGGCGGAAGAAGCGGCGACGGCTTGCGGGGCGGCGGCGGGAGGAGGTGCGACGGAGATGCAGTGAGATGGAAGGTTTCTCGGAGAAGGGAAGCGAAATGAGGAGACGGGAGAAGTGAGGTGGCAGGGAGGAGTAGCTGGGACGGCTGGCGCTCGGGGGCGTGGTGGTAGAACGTGTGAGCAGCGACCCTTTTTTTCATTTTCTAACTTTTTTAAAAAATAAAAGATATCTTTTTTGCGATTAAAAAAAAATTTGCCGATTGCAAAACCAAAAACTAAAACTACAGCTATTTATACCGACTGTACATTTTTTTCCTGACGTACCCGTAATTACGGCTATGCATTGTGGCTCTCATGTACAAAGACTGAAATACCGATGGACCCGTCTCGAACCGGAAAGAGAAACAATAGTTCGTCGAATTTGAATGGTGCGGAACGGTAAACCGATACCGGATTTACCAGAAAGCCGACAACAAACCCTAACAACCGACAAGAAAGGCCGACGTCGTCCTCCACGGCGAGACCCACCGCTCTCTCTCCACCATCCTCGCCACTTTCACCGACCACAACATGGATGGGTTCTACGGGAACGTCGACGGCGACGCCTCTTCCTCCTCGCTCGAGCACTCCTCATCGACACTATCCAAGAAGCACAAGCCCTCCTTCGCCGGCATCATGGACGGCCTGCCAGTAGAGCTGCAACAATCTTGCGAGCTACTCCTTTACCTCGCACCGGCATTGCCTCAGGCGAGAGGCCGACAGGGATGTAGCAGCGGAGGCACCTCGGCCAGCCCGGCTCGCCGCGCCAAGCTACCGCAGAAGCCGCTCGGCTAGCCGGGCCGTCAGATGTGAAATGGGGTGGAAAGTGGATTAGGTTGTTTTTTTTTTTCATGTTATCCCTCCTATATTTTTTTTGATCGACCAAACAAACGTTTTTGAAGGATGCATGGGAGGGGCTCTGCCTTTTCATTAAGAAGGTAGAAATAAGTCTAAAGCAGCCTAGGCTGCACGGACCAACAAATAAACGTGTTTTCAACAACTTATTGCACCATTCGGCTTCAAATGTACCAACAAATAAACGTGTTTTCAACAACTTATTGCACCATTCGGCTTCAAATGTCATCTAGTTTTTTTTACACGTTGTTACAAATTCTCAAATTCGTTCAAAATTTTGAATTCTAAAACTGGTTAACTGTCCGACCCGGACCAAACCGGTTTTTCCTATTTCAGTGAAGACAGGTCTGGTGTTAATTGGCTTTGCAAACCTTGCTCACCAAAAACCAGATAAAATGTCAGAGTTTCATAAGCATGCATGGTACTGGTTCATTCATTGAGGCATCAGAGACAACAGACAAGAACGACAATGGAAGACAGATTCATCTTGCCTCTGTTTATCAATATAAAGCTTAAGAAATTATTTGTTCAGGCTCAATATGTACACTACCTTCATAAACTCCAGCGTGGTTGTTGATAAGCTCAACATTAGACATTAAGAGAGTGTTACTCGCTTTGCAGTTATAGGGAGGGAAACAAGTATTGCTTCTAGAACAAATTTGGATTTTATTTAGTAAAATCTTTTGCAGTGACCAGAGACATGGCGATGCACACATGATGAAGATGAGCATAAAAAAAATACTGCGCGCGAAGGGTTGTGGTGAGTTAACAAAGTAACTCATCCCAGACACACATTGTTCATCATGAAAGTCGGGATGGAAAGAAGTCGAATGATCACATAGAGATGGATTGCATCATACAACTTCCCTTGAGTACCTGCCAGATTGAACATGAATATTTGTTTTCGAGTTTTTAACATTGTGAAATTAATACAAAATAGCATCGAAGTAACTTATTCATGTTCCGTCACACAACATGCTGCGATTATATTTATATCTTACATTTCAACAGGTGTGACAACGACGGCTCCACATGCTGATGCCAAACTATATGCATATCCAAAAGATTGACAAGAAGCAAAATGTCAAGAAGGTACTAAACTAACAACTCATGGGTTCAGGCAATTCATATCTAGTTTAAGTCATGGGTTCAGTTAATTCATATCTAGTTTGAAAGATAAACTACCTACTTATCTACCAACCTTAGGTGCTAATCCCCATTTCTTTTGCAGAACTTGCTTGTCCAACACATCAATAGAAGGGTAATTTCTTTGCGATCCGCATAACCTTAGGTTGCCGTAAACTCAATGCAAATATATCTAAATACCAGGCAACTATTCCGATCAGCTAAGAACAGTGTAGTTGCATCATTTCTCCACATCAAGATGTACTCAAATTCCAGTACCTAAGCATTGACCAGATCCCAAATTTCGTGACTGATTTAAATTTGAACATGGAAATTTATTTTTCATTTGTGAAAGTAGTGAAGTTAATACTAAGATATATAGCATCAAAGTAACAGCTACGTTCCCAACAACATGCTGCTGTTACATATCTTACATTAGGTGTGATCATAAGAGCAACACGCCCTATTGTTCACCAACCATTTGCACCTCCAAAAGTTTGATAAAAGTGCAACAAAAGGTCTAAGCAACTAAAGTAATAACTACCACTACCAGTAGGTTCGACTAAGCTATTCATATACTACAAGAGCTATAATACCAACTCACATACTCAGCTTACCATACGATGCTAAATTGCTAATAGACATAAGTTTTGCGAAACTTGCTTGTCCTCTCCAATACATCAACCAAAATGGAAGGGTGATTTCTTTTGAGATCTGCATAGCCTTGGGTTGCCACCACAGTGCCCATCTGATCAGTCAATGCCATGAACTCAATGCAAGCATCTCTAAGGCTGGGACAGTTGCTCTGATCAGCTAAGGCCAATGTGGTTGCAACATTCTGTGCATCAAGATAGTCGAGAAGAATGCTTGCACATACCAGCTTCAGCCTGTCCATGGCGTATCTATCTGCAGCCACAAGCAGATGCCTGACAATCTCAGGGTACTCCTCATCATCCTGGTGAGCCCATTCAGGAACCAAATCAGTGTAGACGAAATACAGCAGGGCCTTGAACACATCCGGCTTCACATCCTCCACGGTAACGCACTGCTCCGTCCTCTCCTTCATCTGCCCATGGAACTCTGCCTTGAAGACAGGTGCGCGTGCTGCGAGCACAAGCTTGTGTGCAGGGAAAGTCTCCCCTTCCACAACGAAAACGACATCAGCCGTCTCCTCGTCCAGTGTCACACCCAGTTTTAAGGACAAAACTGAATGCATAACTATATGTGTGCCAGGATCAAGTTCCACACATATAGAAACAATAGTGAAATAACAGTATAACCAGTGTCATTATTACATCGTCTCATCGTAGCATTATTACAATATCTGAATAAAATGTCTCAAATGACTAAACAAAACGACAGCGGAAGACACCCATCACTCAGGCAGTCGACTGGGAGACAGCACGCCTAATATTCCTCATCGAAGTACTCCATTGCGCCTTCATTTTCTGAGCAGCAATTCAACATAGTGTGGGGAATAGCAAGTGTGAGTACATATCGTACTCCGCAAGTGTAGGAAAAGATGACATGCATAGCTTAAACAAAAGAAAGGCTAACACATGGTTCATAGCAGAAAGCAACTATAAATTAAGTCATTTAATTAAAGCACCTATTTACTAGATGATATAAACCCACCCAAAAGTTACCATCAAAGGGGACACTACAAGTTACCCACTTGTAGCAAAACGGGTTACCCACCCAAAAACCATACTACAAGGTACCCCCTTGCAGCATCAAACTGGTTACCCACCAGAACCAACCATCCATCTCTAATCATGTGAGGATCCAGGCCGCTCCTGACCGTGAGCACGGCTGTCATGACAGTTTTACTTCTCTGCAGAGGTGCACAACTTTACCCACAGGGTGGTGATTCCGTCACTATTCAGCGACTAAAGTCTCCATGTTGCCATAATCACACTACCATGGTGTGAGGCCAAGAGATCACCACATGGTCTTTCAAAGCGCTTCCCAGCCTGCCAACATCCTCGCTAAGGTTGCACTACTGCCAGTACCCCTGCAACAGTAGCCCCCTCTGGCGCCATGGCTAGGAGTACCCCTCCATCACCTGAGTTTGGAAGTAACCCTTCCTCCCTCTTTCCTTGAACACCAGCAAAACTGGGAAGACAGCATAATACTTGACCAAGTCTACCATAATCAACCCTGTGCTTTGCGCTGTTGTCCTGGGTTGCCGCTCCACGAACCGGTCCTTAGCTAACTTGAGCAAGACCAACACAAACCAAAGTCTCGTGCTAACCGCACCATCATCAAACATACCACTTGCTCAAGTTACAGCACACCTAAGTTCCAGGTTGCTAAAAAGATTAACCGGTCCATGATCATTATGTTCAAGTGAACCATTAGTCAAGATTATTAGTCAAATTATCATCCAACCCAGTTCAGCAAGCTAAGCAAGACCTACCCATCCTCATACTATCATCTACCACAACCAGGCGACAAGGAAATAGTATGGAACGGGATAAATGACACATAGGATTCATATTAAACGCTATGCATGCAAATTAAACTAGAGGGAGAAAGACATAGGTTCAAAATGGTCAAGGACACTTGCCTGTTCCCCCTGCTGCTGCTTGATCAAACTCTTGGTCTTGGAAGTTCTCAAACGGCTCCTCTTCTAGTAACGGTAACATGCAAAGCACACATACCACATATAAGGAACAGTACAACCCACAAAACTGTACCAACAGCTAGAGCTCGTTCCTACGATCGCGTGAGCGCAAGAATCGCTAAAAACGGAGTTAAGAGTAAAAAGTTATAAGCATTTGAAGTTAGAGGGTTTAAACTGTAAGATTAACATTTCTGAAATTATTTTTCTACTGAAAACTCGAGTTATTGCGTAAGCATGATGTCAGGCTGATGCAGTAATTCGATAAAGTTTAAATAAATCTGGAAAAATCCATGGACTGGGTCCATGGCGGCTGTGGACCGCTCGAGTTCGCCGGTTCGCCGGTCGCCGGTGACCCAGCGCGGCGGCGCTTCGCCGGAGCACGGCCGGATCGGCGCTAAAGTGCTCGGGATCTCGCCGCGGGGACACGGGGAGCACGGGACGTCGACCATGAACCCACCTCGGCGGTTGCGCGGGGTCGGGGAAGTCCGGGAGGCGACGTTCGACGGCGAGGTGTGGCGGCGAGTCTTCGGCGGCGTCGACGCGGGAGTTGGGTCGTCGGAGCTTCACCGGAGCGGGCGGCGAAGGGGCGGCGCTTCACGGGCAAGTGCGGCGTCGGGTCGGCGTCGTTCGGGGCGTCGCGGGCGAGCGGGTTGGCGAGCTCGAGGGCGGCGGCAATGGCGGCGGCGACTAGGGTTGACGCGAGGCGGCGATTTTGGGCGAAAGGGATCGCGGAGGGGGGGTCCACTCCCTTTTACAGCTCGGTGGCCGAGGGTGGGTCCGACTCGGACGCCGAGGACGGCGTGGCAGCGGCGTACGGCGCGGTGGCGTGGTCGCGGGCTGCGCGCGGGCTCGCGGGGGCCGGGCGGGCTGGCGCACGGGCTCGGCTTGGCAGGCTGGGCCGCGGAAGAAAAGAAAAGAAAGCCGGCCCAGGAAAGAAAAGGAAGAAGAGGAAGAAAAGAAAAAAAAGACGAACTGGGCCAGGCAGTTTCGGCCCAAGAGCAGGCTGGGATTCCTTTTCTTCTTTTCTAAATCGATTTCCTATTTGATTTTCTATACTAAACGAAAACGAATTCTATTCGAATTTTGAATACATTTTCCACACAATAAAATCCCTACTGCAGACTACTCCAGCATGAATGCAACAAACAATTATTTTTATAACCTAAATTAATTTATTTAATTTAGAAAATAGTTCTTTTGCCTTGGAAAAGTGATAACACCCTAATTAAATTAAGGAAATTTTAAACTATTCGAAAATGTGAAAATTAGGGTGTTACAAACCTACCCCCCTTAGGATGAATCTCGCCCTCGAGATTCGGACGGATCGGAGAAGAAATTCGGAAATTCTGACTTCAGATCATCTTCCCTCTCCCAGGTAGCTTCTTCCTCTGAGTGATGGCTCCACTGCACTTTGCACATACGGTACCTCTTGTTTCTGGTCACCTTCTCTGATGTTTCCAAGATTTTGACTGGATACTCTTGATATGTGAGATCCTCGCTGGCATCCAAGTCCTCTAGTGGCAGTTGCTCCTCAGGAACTCGCAGACACTTCTTCAACTGAGAGACATGGAAACATCGTGTACATCTGACAGCTTCGGTGGTAACTCCAACTGATATGCTACTTCACCCCTCCTTTCCACAATCTTGAAAGGACCGATGAACCGAGGTGACAGCTTGCCTCTGACCTTGAAACGGCGAAGTCCTCTCATAGGCGACACCTTCAAGTACACAAAGTCACCAACATCAAAACTAAGGTCCCTCCTTCTATGATCAGCATAGCTCTTCTGCCTGGACTGAGCAACCCTCAGATTCTCCCTAATAATCTGCACCTGTCGTTCAGCATCTCGGAGGATTTCTGGCCCAAAGACTTGACTCTCACCGGTTTCATTCCAGAACAGTGGAGTTCTGCACTTCCGTCCATACAAGGCCTCAAACGGTGACATCTTCAAACTTTCCTGGTAACTGTTGTTGTAGGAGAACTCAGCATAAGGAAGACTCTTATCCCAACTGCGGCCATACTTCAAAGCACAAGCCCTCAACATGTCCTCCAATATCTGATTCACCCTTTCTGTCTGCCCATCTGTCTGAGGATGATATGCTGAACTGAAGTTCAATCTTGTGTCCATAGACTCATGCAACTTTTCCCAAAATCTGGAAGTGAACTGCGTCCCTCGATCTGACACAATCTTCTTAGGCGTACCATGCAAACAAAATATCCGAGATATATACAACTCCGCAAGCTGTGGCCCGCTATAAGTCGTCTTCACTGGAATGAAGTGGGCCACCTTAGTCAAACGATCCACAACGACCCATATGGAATCGTACCCTGCTTTAGTTCTAGGCAGACCTACTATGAAGTCCATACCAATTTCTTCCCATTTCCATTCTGGCACCTTTAAGGGCTGTAGCAAACCAGCTGGCCTTTGATGTTCTGCCTTGACCCTCTGACAAGTGTCACAAAGTGCAACATATTCAGCAACATCCCTCTTCATGCCGTACCACCAATACTGAGTCTTGAGGTCTTGGTACATCTTGGAACTGCCTGGATGAATAGAGTAAGCCGAATCATGAGCCTCTCGCAGTATCAACTCCTTGATCTCCTTATCATCTGGCACACAGAGCCTCTTCTTGTACCAAACAATACCCTGTTCATCCTCCACGAATTCTGGTGCTTTGCCCTTCTTGATCTGTTGCTTGATCTCTAATATCTTCTCATCCTTGAGCTGACCTTTCTTGATGTCTTGCTCTAAAGTGGAGTCCACTTCCACTGCAACCACTTCAGTGTTCGATACCCATCCCAAGTTGAGCCTTTCAAACTCTTTGCAAAACTCAGGCGGTAACTCTCTAGTAGATAACACATTCAGATGGGATCTCCTACTTAAAGCATCAGCAACCACATTTGCCTTTCCTGGATGATAATTGATTCCCAAATCATAGTCCTTGATTAATTCCAACCATCTGCGCTGCCTAAGGTTGAGGTCTGGTTGTGTAAAAATGTACTTTAAACTCTTATGATCTGAGAAAATCTCACATCTCTTACCGATGAGGTAGTGCCTCCATATCTTGAGTGCATGAACCACTGCTGCTAACTCTAAGTCATGTGTCGGATAGTTCAACTCATGTTTCCTCAACTGTCTGGAGGCATAAGCCACAACATGACCTTCTTGCATAAGAACACATCCTAATCCTTGTCGAGAGGCATCACAATAGATTGAGAATGGCTTCTCCATGTCTGGCATGATCAACACCGGTGCTGTGGTCAATTTGGTCTTCAACTCTTGAAAGCTAGCCTCACAACTGGATGTCCACTTGAACTCCTTTCCCTTTACAAGTAGCTCTGTCAAGGGCTTCGCTATCTTGGAGAATCCCTCAATAAATCGACGATAGTAGCCTGCTAAACCCAGAAAACTCCGAACTTCAGAAACGTTCTGAGGTGCATTCCAGCTCAACACATCCTGAACCTTACTTGGATCAACCGACACACCACCAGCTGAAATAACATGGCCAAGAAAAGATACCTCCTTCAACCAGAATTCACACTTGCTGAGCTTACCATACAACTGATTCTCTCTGAGCTTCTGCAAGACCAGGCGCAGATGTTCCTCATGTTCTTCCTCATTCTTAGAGAATACCAGAATATCATCTATGAACACCACCACAAACTTGTCCAAGTATTCCATAAACACTTTATTCATCAGATACATAAAGTAGGCAGGAGCATTGGTTAACCCAAAAGACATCACTGTATACTCATACAAACCATACCGTGTACTGAAGGCAGTCTTGGGAATGTCTTTTGCACGGATCTTCAACTGATGATAACCCGATCTGAGGTCAATCTTAGAGAACACACAAGCTCCCTTGAGTTGATCAAACAAATCTTCAATGCGAGGCAAAGGATACTTGTTCTTGATAGTAACATCATTAAGAGCTCTATAATCAACACACATCCTTTGAGTACCATCCTTCTTAGGAACAAAGATAACAGGAGCACCCCAAGGTGATGAGCTAGGACGAATATAACCCTTATCTAACAATTCCTGTAACTGTTCTTTTAGTTCAGCTAATTGATTAGCAGCCATTCTATAAGGTCTCTTAGATATAGGAGCAGTACCAGGTAGTAATTCAATAACAAATTCAACATCACGGTCTGGTGGCATACCTGGCAATTCCTCAGGAAACACATCAGGAAACTCGCTGACAACTCTGATTTCCTGAACAGTACCCGCTTCCAGTTGGTTCAGCACAATACTGTTGGTTGCCCCTTTGCTAGTGATAAGTGGATCAGCAATATACTCCAATTCCTCTCCATTACTAGCTGTCAGCCTCACTGCCTTCTTAGCACAATCAATAAGCCCTTTATGCTTGCTCAACCAATCCATACCAAGAATGATATCAATTCCCTTAGATTCAAGAACTATAAGGTTTGCCGAGAAGTCTACCCCCCTTATATTAAGGCTTAACTTAGGACAAACATGCCTTGCATTCATCTCTCCCCCAGGAGAACTTACTAACAATCTACTCTTAAGCAGTGATATGGGAAGGTTGT
Source organism: Eragrostis nindensis (assembly GCA_012490785.1). Classification (NCBI taxonomy): domain Eukaryota; kingdom Viridiplantae; phylum Streptophyta; class Magnoliopsida; order Poales; family Poaceae; genus Eragrostis; species Eragrostis nindensis. The sequence continues at coordinate 5,696 of JAAXCT010003719.1, read as the reverse complement.
GTTTATCAACATAAGCGGCAGATATAAAAGAATGAGATGCTCCAGAATCAAATAACACAACTGCAGGGCGATCGTTTGCGAGAAACATACCGAGAACAACATCTGGGGCCTCCTGAGCATCCTCCAAAGCCACATGGTTGACACGAGCACGAGCTTGACTCTGTCCAGCGGGGGTTGCATTGTTGGCACCACGGTTAGGAGCAGAAGCTGTACCTTGAGCTGAGTTCTGATCTTGGCGCTTCTTAGGGCACCTGTTGACATAGTGGCTGGGGTCTCCACAATGGAAACAGGCTCCTGGAACTCCAGTGTTCTGTCCCTGATTGGTCCTCTGTGGGGCGGACTGAGTAGTGCGAGGAGTCTGGGTGTTGGGGCGCTGAACCTGACGCTGAGGGGTCTGGAATCCCTGTCCAGTAGGCTGAGTCCTCTGCTGGCTGTTCTGCTGTGGAGGGCGGTATGTAGGTCCAGCTGACGAAGATCCCAAACGAGGCCTTGAGCTGCTTCCCTGCTGACTCTGACGCTCCATCTTGCGCTTCTTCTCCATGTTGTTCCTCCTGTTCTCCAGAACAAGAGCAGCATCCACCATAGCCTGAAAGTTCTGGAATCCACGGGCCTCAAGTGCATATGCAAGTCCATCATTCAGACCTTCCATAAAACAATCCCTCTTCTTCTCATCAGTGTCAACCTCTCCCGGAGCATACCTGGACAGCTGAGTGAAGCGTGTGAGGTACTCTCCCACAGACATGGAACCCTGCTTTAGATTCTGGAACTCCTTCCTCTTCAGCTTCATCAAGCCCTGTGGCACAAAGTGAGACCTGAAGCTGTTCCTGAACTCCTGCCAGTTAATACTGTCTGGCTCCTCATGAGCATTCACATAGGTGTCCCACCAATCAGCAGCGGGACCCACAAGCTGGTGAGAAGCATACAGGACCTTCTCTCTGTTGGTGCACTGGACTACCTGCAACTTCTTCTCAACGGTCTTCAGCCAGTCATCAGCATCCATTGGCTCCACAGAGTGAGAAAAGGTAGGTGGCTTGGTCCTCTGAAAATCCCCAAGCTTGTCTCTTGGAGGGGGTTGCGGCTGTTGTGGCTGGGGCTGGTGCTGCTGCATGTTGATCATAGTCTGCTGCATGGTCTGGAGAAGCTGGGTCTGCGCTGTCAGAAACTGCTCCAAGGTAGGTTGCGCTGCAGCATCATTGTTGTTGTTGTTGTTACCTCCCCTCCGAGACATCTGATAAGAGGAAAAGATATGATAAGAAAGGTGTGGTAGGTATGACAACATCAAGCAGGTAGAACAGATTATCAAGGTTTAAAGGAATCATGGAGTGAATTGAAACAAGATATAGCAAAATCTTAGATGAATATGAAAGGTAGATGTGGTGTAGAATAATTAGCAATGACCAAGGTAAAAGAATAACTGGAAAAGTGGAAAATTTCGGCAGCAACATGGTGTAAAATGTCATATATCCAAGTGACAGATAGATATATCAAAATAAGAGAATCATATATCAATAATGCATCAAGAACAATAATCAACTATTGCAGAACCAAAGGACATTCCACAATGATCCATGACCACAAGACAGATATAACATAGCCATGATACAAGATAGTCCAACAATACCACAAGATTGATCATAAGATAGATAACATCAGGATATCAAGATAGTGCATAAAGATAAAGATTCAAGAAACCCAAAAGATTAAGGACCCAAGTATTAAGTCTCTAACTTTAACTATATTAAGATGTGTCTGTAGGACAAGTCTTACATCACATCGCACTCAACCAAAAATCCAACTCAAGCATAGCACACCACTCATAGCAAAGTAGCACAAACCCACACAAAAGCAAAGGACATGCTAAGACATCCCTATTACATAAGTTTAACTCAAGATATTAAACGAAGCTATCGACCTCACAACTCTATGTGGTAACTCTAAGACACTCTAAACTGCTCAAGCACGACGGAGCTCCTGACGGGTAGGTGAGTGCGGCGCTGGAACAGGGGGTGGCGCCTCCACTGGGTCCTCCTCCAGCTCCTCTCCTGCAAGATCAGCTCTCAACTGTCTGTTCTCCTCTTCCAAGTCCTTGATCCTTTCTTCAGCATCATCGAGGTCATCCAGAGCGTTATTAAGACAGTCATTCAAGGCCTTGGCATACCGAACAGTCTCCCTGAAAGTGAACTCCTCTCCACGGGGTGCAGTCATAAGCTCCTGCAAGCTGCCACTGGGACGGCGTATAAGATATCTGAACTGAGTGTTCCTCAGGGCGGCTGACTCCTCATGGCGTAGCACCGTAAGGGCACGGCGAGCTGCATCCTCCATCCCTCTTGCAAATGTAGACATGGGCGCTGAGGCATGATGGATGCGACGAACCCTCCGAATCCCATCTGGGGCAGACCTCTCAAACATGACGACATAAACCTTCCAGATGTAGGTACCATCTCTTCCAGGTGTCCTGATCCCAATGTACTCGGGACGATCATGGTAGCCCAAACACTGCTGAACCTCCCACAGCTTGTCAGGAAAGTAGTAGCCATCGCCATCGCTGCGGTGCTCCTGCGGTGGCTGCTCATCCCACACCAACAACGGAACAGGAGGTGGTGGAACCGTCACACGCTTACGAGCGGTAAGCCTAGAGTGCACCATCACTACAATTTTGAAACAAGAAGAGTATCAGCAAAATAAAAATTTTATAATAAAGACTGGACTAAAAGTAAAGTAAAAGAATGATGAAGTAAACAAGGAGTAATAAAAGAACAAGGACAAGGAGAAAGTAAATAGACAATAAGCAGTTTCAGTCTAAATAAGATTTTGAAGCATAAACAAAGATCAACAATAAAGAACTAATAGTTTTTATGAAAATAGGTTTGATATAAGCAAATAACCTTATAAGCGACCATATCTAACTAGGCTTGCGTCCTACAGTCAACACGGCTCTGATTACCACTTTGTCACACCCAGTTTTAAGGACAAAACTGAATGCATAACTATATGTGTGCCAGGATCAAGTTCCACACATATAGAGACAATAGTGAAATAAACAGTATAACCAGTGTCATTATTACATCGTCTCATCGTAGCATTATTACAATATCTGAATAAAATGTCTCAAACTAAACAAAACGACAGCGGAAGACACCCATCACACAGGCAGTCGACTGGGAGACAGCACGCCTAGTATTCCTCATCGAAGTACTCCATTGCGCCTTCATCTTCTGAGCAGCAATTCAACATAGTGTGGGGAATAGCAAGTGTGAGTACATATCGTACTCCGCAAGTGTAGGAAAAGATGACATGCATAGCTTAAACAAAAGAAAGGCTAACACATGGTTCATAGCAGAAAGCAACTATAAATTAAGTCATTTAATTAAAGCACCTATTTACTAGATGATATAAACCCACCCAAAAGTTACCATCAAAGGGGACACTACAAGTTACCCACTTGTAGCAAAACGGGTTACCCACCCAAAACCATACTACAAGGTACCCCCTTGCAGCATCAAACTGGTTACCCACCAGAACCAACCATCCATCTCTAATCATGTGAGGATCCAGGCCGCTCCTGACCGTGAGCACGGCTGTCATGACAGTTTTACTTCTCTGCAGAGGTGCACAACTTTACCCACAGGGTGGTGATTCCGTCACTATTCAGCGACTAAAGTCTCCATGTTGCCATAACCACACTACCAAGGTGTGAGGCCAAGAGAACACCACATGGTCTTTCAAAGCGCTTCCCAGCCTGCCAACATCCTCGCTAAGGTTGCACTACTGCCAGTACCCCTGCAACAGTAGCCCCCTCTGGCGCCGTGGCTAGGAGTACCCCTCCATCACCTGAGTTCAGAAGTAACCCTTCCTCCCTCTTTCCTTGAACACCAGCAAAACTGGGAAGACAGCATAATACTTGACCAAGTCTACCATAATCAACCCTGTGCTTTGCGCTGTTGTCCTGGGTTGCCGCTCCACGAACCGGTCCTTAGCTAACTTGAGCAAGACCAACACAAACCAAAGTCTCGTGCTAACCGCACCATCATCAAACATACCACTTGCTCAAGTTACAGCACACCTAAGTTCCAGGTTGCTAAAAAGATTAACCGGTCCGTGATCATTATGTTCAAGTGAACCATTAGTCAAGATTATTAGTCAAATTATCATCCAACCCAGTTCAGCAAGCTAAGCAAGACCTACCCATCCTCATACTATCATCTACCACAACCAGGCGACAAGGAAATAGTATGGAACAGGATAAATGACATATAGGATTCATATTAAACGCTATGCATGCAAATTAAACTAGAGGGAGAAAGAAATAGGTCCAAAATGGTCAAGGACACTTGCCTGTTCCCCCTGCTGCTGCTTGGTCAAACTCTTGGTCTTGGAAGTTCTCAAACGGCTCCTCTTCTAATAACGGTAACATGCAAAGCACACATACACAAACAATAAGGAACAGTACACCAAACAGTACCAAAATGCTACAAAAACTGTACCAACAGCTAGAGCTCGTTCCTACGATCGCGTGAGCGCAAGAATCGCTAAAAACGGAGTTAAGAGTAAAAAGTTATAAGCATTTGAAGTTAGAGGGTTTAAACTGTAAGATTAACATTTCTGAAATTATTTTTCTACTGAAAACTCGAGTTATTGCGTAAGCATGATGTCAGGCTGATGCAGTAATTCGATAAAGTTTAAATAAATCTGGAAAAATCCATGGACTGGGTCCATGGCGGCTGTGGACCGCTCGAGTTCGCCGGTCCACGGGTCCACGGTGGACCGGGCTGGTCGCCGGTGACCCAGCGCGGCGGCGCTTCGCCGGAGCACGGCCGGATCGGCGCTAAAGTGCTCGGGATCTCGCCGCGGGGACACGGGGAGCACGGGACGTCGACCATGAACCCACCTCGGCGGTTGCGCGGGGTCGGGGAAGTCCGGGAGGCGACGTTCGACGGCGAGGTGTGGCGGCGAGTCTTCGGCGGCGTCGACGCGGGAGTTGGGTCGTCGGAGCTTCACCGGAGCGGGCGGCGAAGGGCGGCGCTTCACGGGCAAGTGCGGCGTCGGGTCGGCGTCGTTCGGGGGCGTCGCGGGCGAGCGGGTTGGCGAGCTCGAGGCGGCGGCAATGGCGGCGACTAGGGTTGACGCGAGGCGGCGATTTTGGGCGAAAGGATCGCGGAGGGGGGGTCCCCTCCCTTTTACAGCTCGGTGGCCGAGGGTGGGTCCGACTCGGACCCGAGGACGGCGTGGCAGCGGCGTACGGCGCGGTGGCGAGGTCGCGGGCTGCGCGCGGGCTCGCGGGCCGGGCGGCGGCGCCGGGCTCGGCTTGGCAGGCTGGGCCGCGGAAGAAAAGAAAAGAAAGCCGGCCCAGGAAAGAAAAGGAAGAAGAGGAAGAAAGAAAAAAAGACGAACTGGGCCAGCAGTTTCGGCCCAAGAGCAGGCTGGGATTCCTTTTCTTCTTTTCTAAATCGATTTCCTATTTGATTTTCTATACTAAACGAAAACGAATTCTATTCGAATTTTGAATACATTTTCCACACCATAAAATCCCTACTACTGCAGACTACTCCAGCATGAATGCAACAAACAATTATTTTTTATACCTAAATTAATTTATTTAATTTAGAAAATAGTTCTTTTGCCTTGGAAAAGTGATAACACCCTAATTAAATTAAGGAAATTTTAAACTATTCGAAAAGTGAAAATTAGGGTGTTAC
>JAAXCT010003718.1:0-26844 GCA_012490785.1 Eragrostis nindensis | reverse complement strand
CGGGATTAGTACGTTTGTCACTAGATTGTTCAGCCACGACTGTTTAGTCAGTATCCCCTACTTCTCGTCATCAGCTCAAGTGAGCCTCCGATTAGCCGTCCAGATGCGTTGATTCATGTTTTACAAACTGCACAATTTTGTTCCTCCGATTATTTTCTCTTCTCTCTGTTGGCTCCTATCTGTCGTGCTGTGCCTTTGCTCATGTTCAGTTAGTTTCTGGCATGAATACGATTCTTCTCTAGTTATGCAAACCAGGTGATAGATAGATGCGTCCAGCTGCTGAATCATTTGTGAGCGGCTGAGGGTTCCAATTCAATCTCTGTACTACTGAAACTGTGCTAATAGCAATTGCCCAACAGTATTATATTCCAATAAATTTCCAACAGTATATTGGAGAGCAAGTCAATGTTTTGAAAGAAAGAAAATTAGGAGGCTTCAGTAAAAACAAAAAATTTCAAAGTTACCCTGTTCTGATGGAACAGTGTTCTACACAAGCTTCCATCTATAGTACTCAAACAGGTCCACCTATCAGCTGTTAGTGTTACAACCTTTTGCTATGTTTGCTGCCTGCCTTGTCTTCTTACATATGATTCTACTACCCTTCAATTAACTTGTGCTGATGTCTTGTTTATTTCCCTTGCTCCCCTAATCGTCTATGCAGGGAAAAAGTGAACAAATGATGGAATACATCAAGAAGTTGCGGGCCTGTATCAAATGGCTGCTTGAGAGGGAGGATGCAAACCTAGCTCAAATCGGGAAGCTCAGTGCTGACCTCGAGACTGCAGAGACACAACACTCTGAGAAAGGTACCATTTCTTATATTGGCACGTCAGGATAGTGCATCATTTGTTAACTTCGTGCTGACTGAATTTTTTTTGCACCATCTAGTGACTCAGCTGCAGAATGCTCTACAAGAATCAAAAGAAATATATGAGGAGCTTCAGAAGCAGTATGCTTCTCTACAAGAGGCTCTAAAGAAAGTTGAAGCTGAGAAAATGGTGCGTGGCTTTTATCTTTGGCTCACTTTCATCTTATTCATTCGGAAGTGTTGCGTGCTTATAATTTAAATGCAGGATGCCCTGAGGTCTCTTGGGGATAAAAAAGGAGGCAAAGCTTGCTGTTGAGTCTTCGAGGAATGCGATTTTGGAAGATCTCAAGAAAGCCCAGCTGGAGGAAAAACGTTCTAATGACCAGGTATAAGTTACAGTTTTTTTTATTCTCCCTTTCAAAAGGGAATTATTCTTTCAAGTTCTACTCATGCATTTCCTATTCTCTGTTTTTTCATATTTTCACTTCCTTTTTTTTTCTTTTATTCCTTAGATTAAAATGCTTCAGGGAACTAATGAGAGACTTCAAAACTATAACGCAAGCTTGCAGCAGTACAATACCAGCTTCAGGCAGATGCAGCAACGCATGAGAGACAGTATAAGAGGTCTGAGCACAGCGAGAAGAACACTATGGTAGAAACAATGAATGGTCTGAAGGATCATGCTAACTCTGTAAAAATCCAGCTTGATTTAGCAAAGGTAAATGTCTTAGCTTCAATATGTTCTTTTCTGTATGCCATTGTTTTCCGCTGAATGTATGGAGAACTATTCTGATGCCTCAGCAACTGATGTGTTGTCTCCTTGTAGTCCTTGCAAAGTGAAGCTGCAAAACAAAAGAACGATTTATTGAAGGAAGTTGACAGTCTTAGAAGTGAGCTTCAACGTGTACGGGAGGACCGAGATAAAAAGTCAGCTCAAGTAGATTCTTTGATGAATGATCTAGGAACATACAAGGAATTGACTGGAAAGTCTGCTGTGGAGTTAGACAATGCCGTGACAAGAAGCACTGCACTTGAGGTACGATTATGTGTTCAAATATGAGTTTTGATTCTTATCAACATGAATCAGTTTTTCTAACATGCTACTGATGACGTAGGAACTTGCTCATCACAAAGAGAGATGATCAAAACATTAGAGATTAAACTTGCAGCTGCTACTGAGAAATTAAAGGTTTGTACATGCCTGTTTCCTCATTCAATATAGTGCTGAGCATTTTAGCCAATGTTATGTTTAATTTCAGCATTGTCATCTCTAACCTTTCATGTACTGAGTATTTATCCATGTGTAGACGTTTCATATCTCAAAATTTGCTTTACAGAGGTCTGATTTAACGGCCATGGAGGCAATGAACGACTACGAGAACGAAAAGAAAATGCTGGCTGACCTTCAGTCACGCCTCGAAGAAGCTGAGCAACAGATTCTGGATGGGGAGAAGTTGCGAAAAAAACTACACAACACGATACTGGTAATGGCTCTTATCTTGAATTCTCATAACCCAATTTAGATTTTGATTTCTGATGAATATTCGTTTGCAGGAGCTGAAGGGAAACATTAGGGTGTTCTGCAGGGTAAGACCTGCGCTATCGAATGAATCTGGAACTATCACATATCCCAAGAGTGGAGAGAACATAGGTCGAGGCATTGAGTTGATTCATAATGGTAAAGTGATAGTTGCTGTGTTAGTTGTCTATGCATTTTACACTTTTATATATTAGCCCTATGGAATATTTATCATGTTTTGATTGTATTTTCTTTTCTGTTCTTTAGCACAAGAATACTCATTTACATTTGATAAAGTATTTGACCATTCGGCATCACAAGAAGATGTATTCATTGAAATTTCCCAGCTTGTCCAAAGCGCCCTAGATGGTTATAAGGTACACATGTGAAGTTACAGTGGATAAGCAATTGTAACTGACTTCCCCTGTCCGTATAAGAAACTGACTAATGCTAAACAAATTAGGTATGCATATTTGCTTATGGACAAACTGGTTCGGGCAAAACATACACAATGATGGGTAACCCAGAAGTAGAAGATCAAAAGGGAATGATACCTAGATATTTGGAACAGATTTTCCAAGCCAGCCAGGTTCTTAATTCACAGGGTGGAAGTATAAGATGCAGGTATGTTTTAACTAATGTGCTCAACTGAACTAACTAGTGGACCACTTTTTATGTATTTGTCATCATATTAGTGTTGCGCTTACAGGCTTCAATGCTGGAGATTTACAATGAAACAATACGTGATTTGCTCTCAACGAATCGGGTGGCCACTCAAGATGGTGGTTCTTCAAAGTATAATATTAAACATGACGCCAATGGTAACACCCATGTATCTGACCTCACGGTTGTTAACGTAACAAGCATCAGTGAAGTATCTTCTCTCCTTAGGCGGGCTGCTCAGAGCAGGTTACACTCTTGTTCATGTGCTTTCATTCATTGTTCATATTTGCTCATATTTTCCAAACAGATAAAGGACAATCTTGAATGATGCACATGACCAACTTTTATAAACATTTTACAAGGCCAGCATTGTTGAATCTTTGCATTTGCTTGCCATTTTCCTAAAATTTATGTGGTTACATATCAAACCTTCTTGTCATATCTCTGCACTGTCATACTTTCTCTGATTCTTTTATTTCATAATGGAGATCTATTTGATAAATTGCTTATAATTGATAATGGAGATCTGCCATTTCCTAAAAGTTATTTTTGTCTGTTTCAGATCTGTTGGGAGAACTCAGATGAATGAGGAATCATCTAGAAGCCATTGTGTTTTCACTCTTCGAATTTTCGGTGTAAATGAGGTATGTACGAATTCACTCCAGTGTTGATTGGTGCAATGTATTTTCCGCTATTTTGATTCTTTTTTCTCTTCAGGGAACGGATCAACAAGTACAAGGAGTGCTCAATCTAATAGATCTTGCGGGAAGCGAGCGTCTTAACAAAAGTGGAGCCACAGGTGATAGGCTGAAAGAGACTCAGCTAATATGGTATTCCATACATTTGTTTTATTTCTTTTAAGGTAGTGATGCATAACAATTGCTCTGTTTCTACTTGTATGACTGTAGGCAATTAATAAGAGCTTGTCATCCCTTAGTGATGTTATCTTCTCAATTGCAAAGAAAGAAGAACATGTTCCATTTAGGAACTCAAAATTAACTTATCTACTTCAGGTATTTTCCGATTTCTCATAGGCACTCTGTCTATTGATATACCTTTATTGTCAATGTAACATGTTTTTTACTCTTTCGACACAGCCATGCCTTGGAGGGGATTCGAAGACACTCATGTTTGTGAATCTGTCCCCTGAGTCATCTTCCACAGCGGAGTCTCTTTGCTCGCTTCGGTTTGCTGCGAGGGTGAACTCTTGTGAGATTGGCATCCCTCGGCGGCAAACACAGATGCGTAACTCGCAGTAATGATGATACATGGTAAAATGTATAACACAGAAATGCCGAGTTCCATCCTCCCATGGGCAGTGGCCAGCTTATGTTTGCGTTGTGTTGTTTATGTATTGATTTGGTGATGCAATCGATCATTTGCATGATTGGAAGTGGTGTGAGTTATTAATTTTTTTTCCATTCTTGTGGCTTGTTGGTTGTGCTAGCTGGCCTCTTGAATTTTCGCAATCTGATTTGTACAAACTTTGTATGTTGACATCTGCTAATCTTATAGGAGTACATGTTTTCTTGTTGCTCATGTATCTGGACTGGGCGTGTGACAAACAGACAGCATCGCATGACAAACATATCGCCTTTTGTTCTGGTGAATTGTGAAGAGAGACCAACATTTACATCATAGAAATTAAATCTGACTCGGTGCAACTTGAAATAAGCTTCTGCTGCTGCTACTAGGCCATCCTTGTTATGAGCTCCTGGAGGATGACCTTGGTGTCCGCGTAGCGCTCGCCTATCTTTGCGTCGTCCTTGGCGGTGACGGCCTGCTGCAGGCTCTCGAAGCTGTCGAAGAGGCGGTTGGCGAGGTCGATGTAGGGCTGATTGTCGTCGGCGGCGGAAGTCGTAGTACATGAAGGTGGACTTGAGGCGGAGGTACTTGTTGACGTAGTTGGAGGCGTCCTTGCCGAGCAGGTCCTCCAGCGCCAGGAGGTCAAAGGCGGTAGCGCTGCAAGCGGGGCGGTACACGGCGCCCGCGCCGCACGCCGCATGCGCCGCAATATTCGATGCTGGTTGATGCGGCGGCCCGCATGCAGCCGCTTGCCCTTGGCGGGCTGCCGCAAGCCGCGCCGCTGCCCGCTTGCAACGCTCCGGCTTCTTCGTACGAGGCGCTCGCTTGCAAAACTACGTCTTCATTTCGTATGCGGCGCTCGCTGATATTTGGACGACGCGAAGAGGAGACAGACAACTACGGCGCTTCCATCACACACAATACAGTTTCAAGGTTCACAACATAGAAGAATTAAACAAAGTATTTCAACTCCCTGTCAGATTCGCACTGCTGATGAATTATATTCCACAGGCAAATTATATTCCAGTACCAGAAATCTCATTGAGCAACACATGCTATATCCTCACATCGCATAAACCCAGTCTTAGAACATCATCACGGAACTCTAATTGCGGCGCCGCGGCCCTCCTTAACGAAAGCGAAGCAAGCAATGTCGCAAGCATCATCCTCCAATTATATTTGATCTGGAGGTCTTTTCAAGCACACTTTTCCAATGACATGCACTCATGCCATCATGCCACAAATACAAAAGGAACATTAAGTTATTTCATCCAAGTGAAGAACACTTCACCAGAGCAAGGGCCTGATGCGTTCGCAGTTCACAATTCCATATGCATTGGACTTCTAGTTCACAATTCTAGATGCATTAGACGGGCTCTGTGGGCTGTGGCACATCAACGAACACATGCCGAGCACAAGCAACAGAACAAGTCTGCCTCATTCTACGGTGAGGCGAGGAGGAGGATGGGGGAGGCGCATACTGGTCGAGCACATGCCGAGCACAAGCAAAGCCAAGATTTTCCGTGACTGAGGTTGCTGGAGGGCGCGGCGTCGAGATGGGAGGGCGTGGCGTCGGAGGAATCGCCGACAGCTGCCGGCCAATGCGCCCGTCGCGGGCTATCTCCGCCAAGATCCGCGCCGCCGTCAAGGGCGGTGGCGGCGCGGGTTCGGATCGTGGCGGAGGATGCGTCGACGACCGACCGGTGCTGTATGCCAGAGTCGACACGGGAAGGCGTGGCTTGGAAGGATCTGTCGCCGTCGCCGTCCCGCGCACGTCGGCGGCCCCTGTGCCGCAGCGTCCCGGTGCGGTGACGCCGCGGCGCTCCCCTGGCTGGCGCACACCAACTGGCCGTCCTCGCCGACCACCCGCGAGCGCTTCCACCTCGCCTCCTCGCCCTTCGCAGCCTCGTTCCTCTCCCATGCCGCGGCGCCGCCAGTCCCGCGAGCCGCGCCGCATCGTCCCGCTTCGATGAAGCGGGCTTCTAAACGGGCCGTGTGCGGGTTCGCGGCGCGGGCCAGCCCGACGGCATTGCGGCCAAGCCCGCGCCGCTTGCAGCGCTGGATACGGATACGGATACGCGATACGGCGAACCGCGATAGTCATTTTCTAAAAAACACTGATACGGAAGTACATCAACATATATAAATATATACACACAAAAACAGATTTAAATTAATTTATGTTTCACAAAATACAGAAATTACTTAGTTGAGTCCCAACTGCAGGGATTTAGTATTAAAAGGGTGCACTATGATGTGGTCTAAATACCGGGACCCAGAAATAAAATAATCTGTCTTCATCCAGCTCCAGTCCGTGACCTTTCATCCCCGATCTCTCATCTTATCCAACCATGGAACCACCGATACGGTGAAGATGGCCACCAATCCTCCGACCCAACTCCTCCTCCGCTCGATTCCCCAGCGTGCGCATCCATTTGCTACAACCTTGGGCCATAGCAGCAACTGAAGAGGTGGCCGACGAGCTTTGCCGCGGCTGGGAGAGCCCTTGGCTGCGCAGCTCCGCCTAGCCCCGGCGAAGCTTCGCCACACCTAGGCGAACTGCTGAGCTCCGCTGTCCCACGCTCCCTTGGGCGAGCCGCTCGCCCTGCTTCTGACCTTCTCGGCTTCTCGGCGAGCCTTTGCGCGGCGTATCGACTAGGACCCTGTTTGTTTCCTACTCTAACTCTAGCATTGTCACATCAAAAAGAATCTTACTATTTAAAAGTATTAAATAAAATCTAATTATAAAATTTTTTTGACTGGTGAGTGCTAATTTACGGGATATATCTAATGAGCCTAATTAAACTATGTTTTGTTACAGTGATACTACAGTAACCATCGTCTAATCATGACCTAATTATTTTCATTAGTTTGTTTCGCGAATTAGCATAAGGGTTCTGAAATTAGTTTTGTAATTAAACTTTATTTAAAACTACTAAGTAACAAAATTTTTTTTTATGTGACCCTCTAAAATTTAGCACAAAGAGACAAACACACCCTAAGTGTCGTGAACGTATCGACGAGGTATCTAGATTATTTGAATTAACTGAAAAATTGAAAAGTAGGCGATACGTTCAGAGCATCTCCAGCAAGGCCCCTATTTGGGCCCCTACTCTATTATTTAGGAGCTTGAGCAAAAAAACCAACTCCAGCAAGGACCCTACTTGGGCTCTCATTTTGCATGCCCTCTCAAACTCCATCTCCAAGCCCCCAATCCTGGGGTCCTCCCATCCTCCCTCTCATTCGTGGGTCCACACCATTTTTCTTTTCTTTTTCTTTTTTTTCTCTCTTTTTTCCTTTTTTCTCTCTCTCTCCTCACGCCACGCCACAGCCGCATCTCGCCGGCGTCCAAGACGCACGCGCCGGGCCGCCCGCGCCCTACCCCCTTGCTGCCCGCGACCGGCGGCGGCGGCCCGGCCACGCCTCGCCTCCCTCGCCGCATTCGAGGACGGCATGGACCTGCTCCGGGCCGCGATGGTGGGCGCAGCCAGGACGCCGTACGAGGACGGCCTCTTTTTCTTCGACCTCCAGCTCCCGCCGTCAACGTACCCAACGGAGCCGCCGCTGGTGCACTACCGCTCCTTCGGCCTCCGCGTGAACCCGAACCTGTACCCGTCCGGCACGGTGTGCCGGAGCCTCCTCGGCACCTTCGACAGCAAGGACGCCGCCGAGCTCTGGTCGCCGGCGGCGTCGACCGTCCTCCAGGTGGTGGTCTCCATCCAGGCCCTCGTGCTCAATTCTGACTGAGAATCAATCAATTTTGACTGTTGGTTACCGCCGCCGCTGCCATTGATGGATGGGTCGCATGCAAAGGAAGCAAGGAAGGAACAGACGAACCTTGCTGGGCGCAGGGCGGGTCGAGCTGCCAACTGCTACTTGAGGTACACTTGTGGGGCAGGGGGCGAGGTGCTGCGCCTGTCGGGGATAGCGCTCTGCTCGGGCGGCCCGCACGTGCGGCCTGGCAGCTGCGAACTTCGACGGTCGCGGAAGAAGGCCGGCACCGCGCCGCGTCGTACAGCGGGTACGACGCGTCCTCCACCCACCGGCCCCGCCGCGAACACGTCGCACGACCGCGCCGCCGACCCCCGGTGCTGGTGCTGCTTCCGCGAGACGCTCACGCCGCCGCCGCCGTACACGCCGCAAGCAGCGCCACCACCACCACGGCGGCCGCGCACAGCACCGCCGGACGCTTCATCATCTTCTCCTGCGCACACCACGCGACGCGACAGAGGTTGTGAGCTGGTTTGCTGCTGTGGCGGCGAGGTGTGCTGCTGTGATGACAGGAAGGAAGTGACGGCGAGGTCATCGCGCGTGGTGGAGACGCCCGCGGCAGCGTCGCCGTGGTTCCTCGGCCCGCCGTCCGGGTGGAGGCCGTCGAGAACTCGAGCGCGGCAGGCGGCCCGCGCCGGGGGACGCGGCGGCGCCGGCGTGGCGATGGCGGGAGCTCAGCTGGGCGGTGGCGGCATGGGAGGAGTGGAGCTGGAGCTCAGTTGGGCGGCAGCCGGCCCGCGCCGGGGGACGCGGCGATGGAGGCGCCGAGGAGGGGCGGGGGTGCGTCGCGGCGCTGCGAAGGAGACGGGATCGAGGATTTTTTTGCTCTGACAGATGGGTCCCACGCGGAATAGGGTCTTGGGCTAAAAAATTGCTGGAGTTGGAGCCACATTTTGAGCTCTCATTTTTACAGGCCAGCCCTCAAAATGAAAGTAGGGGCCATATTTTGAGAGCCATTGCTGGAGTTGCTCTCAGGACACGTATCCGAGCGTATCCTTCACGCACTCGTATCCGGTGCGGTGTCTGATACCGGTACGCCACTTTGCTCACGTGTCCGTGTTTATCCGTGTTTTGTAGCTGCCACTACCTGAACGCAGCAGACAAGGTCAAACGACACGCAGCGCGCAGAGTCTCTGATCTCGATCGCATCAGCACCGTCCAGTTGCTGAACCGGACGGCTAGATCGCGAGTAACTCCCAGTCTCCCACGCAAAGCATCGTTGTCCCCTGTCCGTCCAGAGCTCCGCTGTTGTCCGTGTGGCTCGTGCTCTCGTCTCGGCCCGGTCACGGACACAGCAGCCAGCCAGCCACCAGTTCGTTCGCCACACCACTAGACACTAGTCCACCACTCACGCGACGGGGACGGCGACGCC
Organism: Eragrostis nindensis; assembly: GCA_012490785.1. Classification (NCBI taxonomy): domain Eukaryota; kingdom Viridiplantae; phylum Streptophyta; class Magnoliopsida; order Poales; family Poaceae; genus Eragrostis; species Eragrostis nindensis. Next base: position 17,406 of record JAAXCT010003718.1, on the reverse strand, counting down.
GAGCCAGACGACACGAGACGAGCCGAGCGAGGGAGCGGCGGCGATGATGCCGGGCTGCTACGTGGGCAAGGCCACCAAGATCTTCCTCGCCCTCCTGGCCGTCCTCGCCGTCGTCGGCGTCGCCCTCGCCTTCCGCGCCATCCTCCACCGCTCTGCCAAGTCCAGCCCCGCCTCTGCCTCCGCCGCCTACCCCGACCCCATCCAGCAGCCCGGCCTGCCGAACCCCGTCCAGCAGCCCGCCACCGACTCCGGCGCAAAATCCAACCTTTCCCTCCCCGGACACCACCTTGTCGCCGCCGTCGTCACCGATGCCAGTGCCCACTCTGCAGCCACCTCCGCAGCCGTCCTCGCCGCTGCCGGTGACACCTCTGCAGCCGCCGCCGCCGCCGCCGTCTCCACTGCCGGTGACGCCGCTGCAGCCGCCGCCGGCAGCAGTCGCGTCGCCCCCGCAGGCGTTCCCGTTCCCGTCGCCCCCGGCGGAGATCGCGGCGCCGCCACCGGCGTTCGCGGCACCGCCGCCTCCAGACGACATGCTGCCGCCACCCACGGCGCTGCCCTCGCCTGCACCGCCGGCCCCGGAGGCGCCGAGCCCGACGGCGTCCTGATGCAGCATCACGCATGCCGCCGATTCTTGACTGCCTTGGAGGTGAATAGATGGATTTGTTAGAGTAACACCTGTTTGATGTGCTGATTCAGTTCGTTATCATAGAATTCAGTTGCAATTCTTTTCTCTTCCTGGGGTTGAAATCCATCATCAGGAATTCAGGATCTCACAGATTCACTTTGCATCTTTCCGGTCCACTTTTGTACTCTTCTTAACTGTTTAGCTTACATTGTGCATAGTATCAGTAATTTTACTGCATTCTTTTCCTGAGAATTGTGTACTACTGTACTGTTCCTCCGGAAAATTCATATTTTCATACAAACAGTGGCCATTTGACATCTGCATTTCATGTAGTACTCATGTTACCGAAATGAAATTGACTATTGTGTGACCATGGGCCAGTGCATGTTGTGTGACTGAGCTTGACCACCTTGGATCCGTGTTGGGGATTCCTTCTCGACAGCTCGACCCAGCTGAGCAGCAAATCCTTTTCGAGGAAGAAGTGAAAAAGCTGTCCAGTTCTTTTCAGTTTTTTCTTTGTTGCTAGCAGATGCAGTTCTGGAGAAATGTGCAGATCGAGCTCGTGCATCAATCACTCCCATGTTCTTTCTCTGGTGGCCTGCAACTTTCTTACTTTCACTGGCTATTGGTGGGTAGCCACTAAATTTTATTCCACTTCTGTGAAACAGCAGGTCACCATCATGTCCCTAAAATTGGCAAAACTATAAGCCTTCAGTCCTATTAGTGGTACCAAAAAAACAAAGGAAAAATTGAGAACTCCACCACTTTTCATGAAAATACAAGTTTTTTGCTTGATAGCACCTCAATTTTTTTTTCAGGTTCTTCTAATCATTTTAGTTTTAAGCTAAAAACTGTCACACCCGGTTTTAAGAACAAAACCGAATGCTCATCTATATGTGTGCCCAGGATCAAGTTTCACACATATAAGACAAAGTATAGTAAAACAGAGTAACCAATGTCATAATTGTATTGGACAATATTAAAATAAATGTCTCAAAGGACTAAACAATACCAACGCTAGCGGAAGACTCCATAACACCACAGGCAATCGACCGGGGGCTCCACAAGTTTAGTCTTCACCATCAATCTTGAAAGTAGGCAATCTTCAATCTCTGAGCAGCATTTGATAATTATAGGGGAAATAGCAAGTGTCAGTACATATCGTACTCCGCAAGTGTGGGAAAATATGACATGCAAGCTTATATGAAAGAAAGGCTAACACATGGTTCATAGCAGAAAGCAACTATAATTAAATCATTTATTAAAGCACCTAATTACTAGGTGTGTAAACCCACCCAAAGGTTATTAACAAAGAGGACACTACAAGTTACCCACTTGTAGCAAAACGGGTTACCCACCTAAAACCATACTACAAGATACCCTCTTGCAGCATCCAACTGGTTACCCACCAGAACCATCCAACCATCCATGGCTCCTACCCGGAGACCATCCAAAACCAAACCAACCAAAGCCACTAATCATGTGAGGATCCAGGCCGCTCCTGACCGTGAGCACGGCTGTCATGACAGTTTTACTTCTCTGCAGAGGTGCACAACTTTACCCACAGCGTGGTGATTCCGTCACTATTCAGCGACTAAAGTCTCCATGTTGCCAAAATCACACTATCGAGGTGTGAAGCCAGGAGATCACCACATGGTCTTTCAAAGCGCTTCCCAGCCTGCCAACATCCTCGCTAAGGTTGCACTACTGCCAGTACCCCTGCAACAGTAGCCCCCTCTGGCGCCGTGGCTAGGAGTACCCCTCCATCACCTGAGTTCAGAAGTAACCCTTCCTCCCTCTTTCCTTGAATACCAGCAAAACTAGAAAGACAGTATAATACTTGACCAAGTCTACCATAATCAACCCTGTGCTTTGTGCTGTTGTCCTGGGTTGCCGCTCCATGAACCGGTCCTTAGCTAACTTGAGCAAGACCAACACAAACCAAAGTCTCGTGCTAACCGTACCATCATCAAACAAACCACTTGCTCAAGTCACAGCACACCTAAGTTTCAAGTTGCTAAAAAGATTAACCGGTCCATGATAATTATGTTAAAGTGAACCATTAGTCAAGATTATTAGTCAAATTATTACCCATCCCAGTTCAGCAAGCTAAGCAAGACCTACCCATCCTTATACTATCATCTACCACAACCAGGCGGCAAGAAAATAGTATGGAACAGGATAAATGACATATAGGATTCATATTAAACGCTATGCATGCAAATTAAACTAGAGGAGAAAGAAATAGGTCCAAAATGGTCAAGGACACTTGCCTCAATAGAAGTGCTGCTGCTCAGAGTCTTCAAAGTCTCTCTCTTGCTCTTGGTAGTTCTCGAACTACGCGTTCTCTATTATTTAGCGGTAACATGCAAAACACGCAAGCATAAGCAATAAGGAACAGTACACCAAACAGTATCAAAAGGCAATAAAAACTCTACTAACAGAAAGTACTCGTCGCTACGATCATGTGAGCGTAAGAATCGCTAAAAACAGAGTTATGAGTAAAAAGATATGCAAGTTTGAAGTTTTAGGGATTAAAACATTAAAACAGAAAGTTTTAGGGACTTATCTATAAATAATGAAAAGTTTAGGGACTAAAGTGCAAAAGCTTTGAATTGAAACATAAATTAAATCAACTCAGGGGTGTTTTTTGTAAAAATTACGGTACCTAATTATAGTTTCATAAAAGGCTGAGGGTTTAACTGTAAAATTACCATTTCTGGAAAATTAGCTGTTTTAAATAAAATGGAAAAGGTATTTTAAATAAAAAAATTCGTGGACCAAGTCTATGGCGCCCGTGGACCGAGTTGGAGCCGCGGTCCATGGTCCACGGTGGACCAGAAGCCGGCGGCGGGCGGCGCTGGCTCGGGTAACGGCGGCTGCTCGCCGGAGGGAGGCCGGGACGGCGCTATGGTTGACGAAACCTCGCCGTGATGCGCGTAGAGGAACGAGAGCTCGGAGGCGCGCTCACCTTGGCGTCACACGGAGGCGGGGAAGGCCGGGTGCGGGCTCGCGACAGAGGGAGACTGTGGCGTTCGCCGACGTTCGACGTGGAGGACGTCAGGAGGCGGGGTCACGTCGAGGAGACCTCGTGTGGCTGCGGTGCGATCTCGCGGTGCTGTTTGGGGCACCGGGGAAGACAGAGCGGGTCAGGGCGGCACCGGGAGTCGCGGCGGCGCTCCTGCCGGACTTGAAGAGGACGACGGCGCGATCTAGGGTTTCGCGGGTTGCGGGAGGCGGCGAGATCGGGGAAAGGAGATGCAACGCACAGGGGGTTCGATTTATAGGGGCGCGGCACCCTAGGCTTGCTAGGCACGCACGCCGAGAGGGCGGCGGCGGCGTACGGGCGGCGACGGCTGTTTAGGGTTGGCGGCGGCGCGGGTTGGGCTGGACTTGGGCCGCCGAAGAGAGCTGGGCTGCCTGGGACAGAAGGGGAAATCCGGCCCACGCTGGGGAAAAAGGAAGAAAAAGAAAAGAGAAAGGGAGGAATGGGCCAAGAGGTTTCGGCCCAGATCGGCTGAGCTTTTCCTATTACCTTTTCTATTTTCTATATTAAAGGAAAACGAATTCTATTCGATTTTAAATACATTTTCCACACAATAAAATCTTAAATGCATTTCTAGCAGCATGAATGCAACAAACACCTTACTATATACTATATTAATTTATTTAATTTAGAAAATAATTTCCTTTGCCTAAATAAATGTGATAACACTTAAGTATTAAAATCAAAATTTTAAACTATTCCAAAAAATTTTAAACTTTAGTGAAATTTATTCACAAACTAAAATTTGAAATTTTGGGATGTGACAAAAACAGAGGAGTCTTAATAGCTGAAATGCAACAGCACAAAGTGTCTTGTGCAAAAGGGTGAATGGCTTTTCCTGCACCGATGATACTATTGTCTCACGCCTTTGAATAATCAAAGTGGAATGCGCACCCACCCAAGATTCCACAGATGTAAAAAGAAACCAGGATGCAAAATTTATCCTTTAAAAAAATAACGAAAGTACTATAGATTTAGTTGCCTGACGGGGGCGGAGCCAGAAACTATGAAAGGGGGCTGCCTGCTTCGACTGAACCAAATTTAGCATGGATTAAAAAAAGCCAAATTTTTAAGCTAAAGCTGTTGGAGATTAGTAGAGAGTGAAAACTGGCTGGGTTTTCCAATTTTTTTCGAAAGAGGAGCAGGAGCACTGCTCTTTCATTTAAGAATGGAAATAGAAGTACAAAGTGCATTTACATATTTATTTGTTACATAGGCAAAATGAAAAACACCCGGTGACTTCTAGTCCAACACACCATTATTCGTAATGATAATCTCTTGTTGCCTCCGTCGCTCGGCCACCAAAGGCTACTTCTCTCAGCTTCATTTCCTCCTTGATCAGGCTCAGCACATGTAATGGCCTCGACACGGTTTGCTGAAAAACTCTCCTGTTTCGTTCTTTCCAGATGTTCCATACTGTGTACAATATAATCGCCGTCTTATCTTTCTTCTCCCTCGCCGTGTATACTGACATGTTGTCATTCCACCAATCTCTGAAACTCAGGTCAGGTGGCACTGTGTTATATATCAGTTCTTGCCTCCACTGATTAACCTCCTGCCACACTTCTTTGGCGTATGGGCAATGCAAACAGAGGTGGCTCACTGTCTCCGGTTCCTGATTGCACAGAGAACATGTTGGATTGCAAGGCCAATTCCTCTTGAGGAGCTTGTCTGCCGTGAGGACTCTATTCTGGACTGCTAGCCACGCAAAATTTTTGCTTCTCTTCTGCCTTGGCCTTCCATATGGCTGTAGCATCAAACTGACATACTGAACCTTTACATTGTATATCGTAGGCTGACCTTGCTGTGTATTGCCCACTTACCGTCCATTTCCAAGCAATTGTATCAGGCTGCTCGGTTAACTGAACCTGTAGCACCATGTCTAATAGATGTATGAACTCTGCAATTGTATGTGTGTCCTGCATCCTCCATAATCCTCTTGTCCAGTTATCATTATGTAATTCTTCTCTTCCTGTCCTATTCTTGCGCCATGCTAGTTTGTATAATCTTGGTGCAATATCCATTGATGCCTTGCCGTTTAGCCATGAGGACTGCCAAAACTTTGCTGTTCTCCCATCACCCAACATAACCACTGTGCTAGCCCTAAATAACTGTCTGTCCGTTGCATCACATGGCAAAATGGTGCCAGCCCAAGGCCGCCCTGGGTCTGTCCACTCAAACCAGAGCCATCGCAATCTCAATGCTCTACCAAACATGGCTAAGTCCAGGACACCCAGTCCACCATGTTTTTTTGGCCTTTTTACTCTCTGCCAATTAACCAGACAATGACTGCTATGAGCTTCTTCAGTCCCCTTCCAAAGAAAATTCCTTCTTATTTTATCAATTTGCTTTATGGCCCACTTGCTCAAAGCAAAGACCGTTAGGTGAGAAGTTCCCAAGCCTCTTCGACGCCGATCTTGTAACACCCCAGCCTAGAGTACAGCTCCAGGCCCGTACGCCTACAGTGCAGGCCCCACCTCACAGTAGCAACTCTTACGTTTTCGTCCTCGCTTCGCGTAAAAGGGTTAACCCGGTTGCTACTGCATCCTGGACTGAGTGTTTAAGCTGGTCTAGCTCCCGGTGAATATTCGGGATGGGACTAACCGGATCGTCGCTACAGTACCGCGCTACAGTATTCTACGGCTACAGTAACCCGGCGCTACAGTGCCCGGCGCTACGGTACCGCGGCCCAATGGGCCCGGCCCACAAGCCGAACAACTGGCCGATTCTATTTTTTTTTGGGCTTGAATTAACATCCCAGATGTTACAGATCTCCCTCTGAAGATGAAATAATTCGGTGTCTAGGCAAAAAAAATTCCTGTTGGGTATACCAGAACTCATTAACATTCTGTGCTCTTGATGCAATAAATAACTGTCAATCTAAACTCCAAAGAATCAGCTTAGAACTCGTTGGATCCAATCAGTAAAAAAAATTATTGTTCTTCTGTACATGTAAATATTCCATATATATTCGAGCCTGCCTATGACCATTACCTGCTTCCTTTGCAATACTAGCAGTGTCTACCGAAACTCTGCCTTCTGCAGCTTCCCGCAGCGTCTAGGCATGACTTGCGTGATACTTGTTCTTTCTCCTGAAATATTAACACTAGCCACTGATGCAAAATGTAACTTCAGTCCTCTGTCTCCTTCAGCTTTCTGTAGTGTATTCTTGACACGACTTCAGCGGTGTTCCTCATCACAGTCACAGGCCTGAGGCCTGGCCTACATCCAGCTAACGTCGTCCAGGTACTTGTTCTTTCCCCTCCTTCCACAATACCAACAGTGCCCCAATCTAGTAATGCAAAATGTAATTCAGACCTTTGTCTTCTGCGGCTTCCTGCAATGCACGTATTAGATTACTTCATCCGTGTTCCTCATACAGGCCAGCCTGCATCCTGCTAACGTGGTCCAGGTGCTTGGTCTTACCCATCTTTTTGCAGTGCTAAAACAGTGTGCCCCATCTCTACCATGCGAACTGAACTCTGATCTTCTCCGTTGTGCAGGTTATTCTAGCTAGGCACGCCGCACCAAGGATGCCGGTGATTGAGATGGCCGCTGTCACTGCAGGCCGTGTGGTGGCGGGCAGTGCGTTGAGTCCAATTTCGAACGGCATCGGCAACACCTGGACTGCCACCTCCACGCTCGGTCCGAACGCCAAGGCCCTTGAGACGGCATTGCTGTCGGCAGAAGAAGAAGCAATACTGGACAGCACCCGTGGAAGGGAGATCCATTACGGGCCGCTCGCGGAGCAGCTGCGGAAGCTTCGGGATCTTTCATACGACGCCAAGGACGCGCTGGACGAGCTCGACTACTTCCGCATCCAGGATAAGCTGGAGGGCACCTACGAGACTGCCGACCGTGGCTTCTTCCCCGACCTCATCCACGATATACGGCACACGACTAGAGCTGTTGTGCCTGTGAGCAAGCTCAGGTTGTGCCTCTCCTGCTGTGCTCAGAAGAAAGATTCAGACCAAGAACTGGAGGAAGATGCAACACCAGAGAGGAGCCAAGTCATCGCGCCTTCACCAGGCCACACCGGTGAGGTTGATGGGAGGTTCAGTGGATGCACAACCAGACTCGTATCCAGTGCTCATAGCGCCGGCCGTACTGTTGGAAAAGGGATCCAGGTTTGCTATTATCCACCTCCAGGTGGCAATGATTCTGACAATGATGACTCATCGGATTCTGGGATGTCAGACGATGGAGACAAGCCTGTCTGTGGAGCCTTTCTTTGCAAGTCACCATGGAAGAAAACGCCAGCTGTGAGGACACCCAAGTTAGAGCTGAATAGGGTGGACCTGTCTGAAAGAATGAAGAGCATTATCGATGAGTTGCAGCCACTATGTGCCAATGTCTCCACCACTCTTAATCTACAGCTGGGCGCCATCCAAATGTTGTGCAGCACAGCAGACCGGCCCAAGACTGCCCCGCTAACTGAGGATCCTCATCTCTATTGGAGGGATGTCGAGATGAAATTCATTCTAGATGCTATCACTCGTAAATTTTGTGCTGAAAAGAACCTGACCATCATTCCAATAGTGGGCCATGGAGGCATCGGAAAGACAACCTTTGCACAACATGTCTATGAAAATGCTAAGAGCTCATTTGACGCGACGATTTGGATATGTGTCTCTTCCAGTTACAACGTGAATAAGCTGATGCAAGAAATGAAAGGAAAGATCCCTGAAGTCCAAGGTGAAAACAAGAACACCAGTGACGAAGAGTTGATTCAACAAAGATTAAAATCAAGGCGGTTGCTTCTTGTTTTGGATGATATATGGAAATGTCATGAGGATGACTGGAGAAGGATACTAGCTCCCCTTAGAACAGGGGAAGCAAGAGGCAATATGGTTTTGTTCACGACTTGGATTCCTGATTTAGCGACAAAGCTTGGAACATCTAAAGATCTGATCATAGAGCTAAATGGTCTAGCCAAGGACCCATTTGAAAAATATTTCCTAGCTTGTGTATTTGGTCAGCAGCCACATGGGCAAGAACATGATGCTCTCGTTAAAGATATTGGGAGCCAAATTGTAGATAAATTGAAGGGTTTCCCTCTTGCAGCAAAAACTGTAGGCAGGTTACTCAGAAGCAACATTTCGGAAGATTAGTGGAGAAGGGTTTTGGAAAGTAAGGAATGGGAACGGCAAACCGCTGATCTTCATGATATTAATTATGCCAGCATTGAAACTTAGCTATGATTATCTTCTTTTCCATTTGCAACAGTGCTTTGTCTATTGTGTTTTGTTTCCTGAGGATTATGTGCTCCACAGAGAAACGCTCATTCGCTTATGGATAGGAATAGAAGTTTTGCATGCAAGTGGACAGAACAGGGTTGAAGACATAGGGAACAGCTATCTTGATGAATTGTTAATGCATGGTTTTTTCATCGATCTTGGAAAAGGCTATTATGTTATACATGACCTGCTACGCGATTTGGCCCTCATGATTTCGTCAAATGAATGTCTTAATATATGTTATCCCAATGTGAGATCAGCTGAAATTCATCCATCTGTCCGTCATTTGTCTATTATCATAGACCATGCAGATGACAGGGATAGCATAATTGGTGATGAATACTTCATAAGGGAGTTAAGGAGACTGAAGGAAAGACTAAACGTAAAAAAACTGCAGACATTGATGTTATTTGACGATGATGGATTGCTGAAGGGAAGTTTTGGTTATTTGTTCAAAGAAGTAAAGTCTCTTTGCGTGCTTCTTATGTCCGCAACGACGTATCCTGTGGTGCAAATGCTGGAGAATTTTTCAAACCTCATTCATCTGAGGTATCTGAGTCTCAGGTGTCCGTATTACAGTGAAGCTCAGATACCAAGTACGGTTGCTAGATTTTATCACCTAAGGATTTTGAATCTCAAGGAATGGGAAGATTTACCGATATGAGTAACCTAGTAAACTTGCACTATTTCATAGCAGGGAAAATGCAGCATTCTGAGATTTCCAAGGTGGGGAGTTAAAGATGTTCCACGTAAAAAGGAGGAAATAAGGCTTCGATCTAAAGGAACTAGAGCCGTTGATGGAGATTAACAGGCTCGGTATTTATAACTTGAGAATGTACTTCTTGAAGAAGCAGGTGAAGCAAACTTAGCAGACAAAAAATGTTTACAGAAGCTAACTTTGCATTGGGGTAGAGAAAAATCTAGAGCTGATCTTGATGTGGAATCACATGTTCTTGAGAGCCTCAAACCTCACAGTAATCTGAAAGAACTGTGCATTATAGATCATTCAGGTGGCACTTGCCCGACATGGCTGAAGGCCTGAAGCAAATGAATCTGCCAAAGCTCGTTGTCAGAGGCAGTCAAAATCTGTCATTTTTGCCCCCAATCCCTTGGACCCATACTCTGTGCTTTGTTACTATAGATCGTGCCCCCAATTGCTTGTATTATGAAAAAGAATATTCAAGAATGATGATTTACAGAACCGATGGTATTAGGCTTGACGAGAAAGTGCTGGCCTTTCACAACTTAACTGAATTAGAAGACTTACAGAGAGGCACATCTTTGGCTGCAGAGCATTTCCAACAGTTAACATCGCTGAAGCGCCTCTCACTGTCTAACCTGGATGAGGTCTTACTGCCGTCTTTCAATGGTACTGGTGATGTCAAATGGCAGCTTCCAATTAAACAGCTTGCAGTGAGCATGTGTTCTGTTTTTGAGAGAACGGGAGGGGTTCTCACCCCTACTGATTATATTATATTATAAATAAAGAGATACAAGGTCTCATACCGAGTTTCAAGGAGGCAAAAACGAGAAAATGAAAAAGAAAAAGGCTTTCTGCATTACAAGACTTCTATCTATTGAGTAAATGCTGGGAAATATTTTCTCTTAGCTCGATGAACTAGCATCAGCATTTCTCCCCTAAAGAGTTGTCTGCACCCATGTATTGTTGGGTCCTTGTTATTGAAAATCCAATCATTCCTTGTCTTCCAAATACTCCAAGCCATGAGAATAATGATCTCCATATAGAAAGGAACATTCAGCTGCCTTTTAAGTCTCTTAACCGTCTCTGGTATCGTTGCCGATGTTGGAATGTCTATGCCAATGGAGTCCCAGCAAGCTCTGGCAAAGTTACACTTTATGAACAGGTGCCTTAGAGTCTCCTCCCTCTGCAGAATGCACATGAGCATGTGTTCTGTTAGCGGGAAGAACTTATGAGCATGTGTTCTGTTAGCGGGAAGAACTTGACAAGGCTGCTCTGTCATTTCCCCATGCTTTCGTCTTTGCAAATAAGTGGTTGCACAAATATTACAAGTGTTGCTGTGATGGTGACAGAGCAGGAACATACAACAATGACAATGGCGACGCCTTCTGCTGCTAAATTGGAGGATGCACAGTCACAACAGAACCAGTTGCAACAATTAGAAGAGGAAGAAATAAAAGTAGCAGAAGAGCACCAGCAAAAAGAGGGACTGCTAGCCTTACCGCCCCATCTCTGCAGCTCCCTTCAAGACAGTGGCGGACCCAGCGAAAAATTTTAGGTGTGGCGAAGCCGCCACATAAAGTTGATCGACGAAAAACTGAACCATGCCGATAACTTAAAAACTGCAAGATGAAGCAAGAGTTAGTGGCTTGTTTTTCAATCGCATTTTCAGATTGCCCCATTCCTCTTTGCATTTCACCTTCATGTGGAACATCAGACCCACTTTCATGAGTGCTTGGCCTAGAGCCGCTGCCACTCTACAAACTGCTACTAAAGAAGCCTTTTAAATCTACAAAAATATATAATCGACTAGTCAACAAACCATTTGTGAGTTCATTTCTAAATGACTCATATATATAGGTTTTTGAAGTGCTTCTTCCCCGAAGCACCCGTGTGGCTCGAGCCCGTGCTTGTCGGCACTCAGCACGATCGCGGCTGTGGAGTCGTCAGATAAAGCTCCCAAAATTCTCAAAGCTAGTCCGCTTCCATTTCCTCGCTCACGCCGTTCGCCACTCGTCCCCATTGCTCGCCCGTGCCCTGCTCCTGGTGCTTCGATTCCGACCTCTGCGCCATCAGGAACGCTCCCGTATGGCCGAAATCCCGGACTAGAAGGAAGAACTGAATCGAGACGTCCGAGAGACGAAAAATTCGGGGAGAGTTTGCTTGCTCGGCGGTGGCGTTCAAATCGGTCTGCGTCGCTGCGATTTTTGCCGTGCTGCACCGATTGCTTTTCCCTTTCTATGGGCTGGGCCTCTTGTTTCTCATTCATTCTCATGCTATAACTAAAATGGGCTGCCAAAACATAAAGCCTAGTGAGGCCCATACCCTTTCGCAGCTTCTTTTTGCTTCCTTCTTCCTCTGGCTGCCCGTCCGAACAGCTCCGGCCACAAATCCATGGCGATTTGCAGGATGGGGGAAGCTGGGAAAGAGGGGTAAGGGGTACTCGGCACCGGAGTTAGGTATGGCGGCCGCCATACCATGCCATATTGGTGGATTTAAAAATCATGAACTGCCGAGACCTGGTTTTGGTGCAACAAGGAGGTCTTCAAGGCCTGTGTTCCCTTGTATCACTAGATATAGGGGGTTGCCCCAATTTCCTATCTGCTTATGCCTCTTCCACTTGCTCTTTTTCCTCCTCCCTGAGAAAATTCGATCTTACTGGTATTCTAGGCATGAAGGCAATGGGTCCAGGAGCGGAAGACTTGTGGCCTTTACTGACCCAAGGTTATGTCACAAAGTTATCAATTACTGGCAGCCCCGTTGTTTGGAACATCAATGGGTGCAGAACGAAAAGCTTAGGTCCTGTGAGCTTCATCAATCTCAAAGCAAACGACGCTGCAGGACTTTTCACTACACCTCTCTGCAGCCTTCTCTCTTCATCTTTAACTGTATTATGCTTGAGTGATGATAAGATCATAACCTTTACACAAGATCAAGAGAACGCCATTCAACTCCTCACCTCCCTCGAGCTGCTTCAGTTCAATTGGTGCAGCATCCTAAAGGCCCTTCCTCGGTGTTTATACAGACTCTCCAAACTTGAGAAAATAGAAATTGCTTACTGTCCCAGCCTGCGTTGGTCCGTCCAGAGGCTCCCAAGATCATTGCAAGTTTTGGACGTCAGCGGTTGCTGTAATGAGTCACTGCAACAGGAGTGCCGCAGGTTGAAAGGGACCATCCCGGACGTACAAATAGGAGGTAACTTTCCTATCTGTGCTGAAACCCCATTTTCCGCGACCACTTAATCAAGTAAACAAACAACTGTACATTTCTGCAGTTGTAGAGCTTTTTTGGCCCATTTCTCATTTTTAACTGGTTAATTAATGACTCTGCAATACTTCTGTATATTTCTTATTTTTAACTGGTTAATTAATGACTCTGCAATACTTCTGTATATATGGCTCTTCGCTGTTGTAGAAGTAGGCATTTATCTAATAACTTACAACGAAATTCTATGCATATGCAGGGATGCCTTATGGTCTAAAGTATTTCGGGCCTGCATACTACTACTAAGGTAATGAAAGCTGCCGCTTCCTGCTTCTCAAAAGGCGCCTCTTGCTTACACTGTCAAGCGAAAACACAAAACTGATAGATGGAACTGTTGTTGCATGCAGGAGATCTTGCGGTAGGAGCCACAAGGCACTACAGAAGGAAGTAAGCTACTATTGCGTATAGTACTACTACCTAACAGTTGAACTTGACGTGAAGTTTGGTGCCCTGAAAGTCTTGCCACGGGACCGGATTTTCTGCTCCCCCTCTATTCCTCGTCTTAAGGGAACGGAACTCAGATCGGTAAGGGCTTGTTCGGCAGCTCTAGTTTTGGTTCTGGGCTGAATCAATCCGGCAGCTGGAACGAGTGAATCCACTTGATTCACTAGACCCAGGTGTTTCACTTGATCACAAGTGATTTCGTTCCGGCAGATTAGTTCCACTCCCACAGAACTGTTCGGCAGCACCTGTTTTCATTCCGCTCAGATTTCAAGCACTAATCTGATGTCTATGCATACAAGAATTCTTCTTACTAGAACCATTGGTTTTAGATACTAACAGCTGTGTCCAGTCTGTACATATAATAACGGCAACCGCCAATATGCACACAGATCACACCTTATTTGGAGACCACATACCAATGCATGTATATTTCTTGACTGAATGCAACACAATTAGCAGTACAAGTTCGGACGAAATAGTAGTACAAAAAGACATTAAACTGGTAGCTTAGTGTGGAATAATTACAGAATTCAGAAAGATGGTAGCTGACAGTATAGCCTAAGTACCCCCTGATGAAGTCTAAAAAGCAAATTATCAGTGCAATAAGCTCGATAAGCAAGAAAAGCATCCAAGCTAAATTGGCAGTATTTCAAAAACCGATCTTGAACCAGATAATTTAAGAACAGCGTTGTCACTAGGATCAGTGGACTGCTCACTCCACTTCATAATGCCTCCAGCCAAGTGTACACTGCAAAACAAAAAAGGAAGAATGAATGGTAGATTGGCAAACATATATCACAAAAACAATCAAGTGTGTAAATAGCCAATGTCACTATCAGAAATGACAAGAAAAGAACTGTGATGCATACAGTCAAGAAAAGAATGCAAGTCAGATTGATGCAAGAAATAGAAACTGGAAGCAAAAAAGAACACTTTTCACTTGAACAGTCACCTATTCGCTTGGCACATACATAAGCAGATTACCAGCTCAAAATAGGAACCAATTTGCACATACAGATAATCTACGGCACATATCTTGTAATGAAACTGTACTGAAATGTCCAAAATCAACCATAGAATTATAGTTTACCACCATCTTATCCAAAAATCTCAAGATTTCTTAAATGAAACTTCTCAGGAGAATTGCTCAAAGACATATATACAAGACATATATTGCTAGAAGACTGTCACATGGCTCTTAAGGCAAAACTTTCGGAAAACAAAAAAAAGACCTAGTATTCCAAAAGGACCATCAGCACAAAGGAAAAAATAAAACTGTGCTATTGCCAAATGGTTCAAGCCCATCCCCTGCTGATCTATTCACTTTGGTCTGCTAGTTCTTTCGTTGGTATAATATAAAGGGCCTAACCAAATTTACCAGACTACAAGCGAGCAATGCCTATCAAAACAGGCAAGCGTGCATTCGCGCTCGCATATTTCAAGACTGAAATTAACTGGCATAACACAAGAATGTATTTGGAACATGTTCTTTCTAGGGTACGCAGGGAAGAATATCTCAGTATTTAACCCTTACTGTTAACACAAAATTAAAAAGGGGGCAGCCCGGTGCACGTAGCTCCCGCTTGCGCAGGGTCCGGGGAAGGGTCCGACCACTTTGGGTCTTTTGTACGCACCCTTTCCCTGCATTTCTGCAAGAGGCTGTTTCCAGGACTATTAACATAAAATTGATTGGAAGAAAATCAACAGAAAAAAGAATGTAGCTAGCGGCACAGTGAGACTGCCGATCGAGTGCAAACACCTTGCCATTTGGAATTGGCAAGGACGGTCTCCACCATACTCATATCGGGCGTACGGATCTGCCATCCATGCTTTGGAACAACCATGGCACTGAACCAGCAACTCTTTGCATTACTCTTCCCTTTCCAACGAGAACTGAACTATACTTCATGTAAAATTTCTACACAAGTACCGCGTGTAGGAGTTTCTCTTTTTCCCATGAGGATTGAACTAGTTAGCTCATGCCAAATTTATTTGAAAAACGTGAGGTAAATATGGTCCCATTTATTCTTTATCAGAGAAGGCAGAAGCATGGCCAACTTATCCAAATTGTATGGCACTAACTAAAAGCTACTACACCGCAAGATTCCCACTCTCTCTCTTTTCAGGCTGGAAACAAATGTTGTTTTATTCTACAAGAAAGTGACCGAGGAGCATTGATCTGCACTTTTACCTTTTCTTGTACTCACCAACCAGACGATCTACTATCTCAAGACTGAACAAACTGGCATAACAACACGCATAATAACAAAAAAAAGGAAGCGGTGCATGCAGGCGTGGCAGGTGATCTCCAGCGGGGCGGCGGAGCCTGCGGCGATCCGACGCTCGACGACCGCCTTGAGCGCTCCACCTTCTCGACCTCGTCGCGTGCGCGCTCCACCACCTGCGCGCCAGGAGCAGCCACAGCGAGCCGGGCAAGCGACGACCTCAAGATCCGCAAAACCTAGGTGCGAGGGAGAGGAAGGGGACGAGGAAGAGAGGCGACTACCGACGAGAAAAGCATGTAGGAGAGATAGGACGTCGGGTGGAGAAGGCCGCGTCGCCGTCGTGGCTGTCGTCGCCTTCGTCGTCGCCAGCATCCTCTCCCTTCCCGCAGCGCCGCTGCTCGATTGTCGATTCAACAGACGAGGAGCGAAGCGGCGGGAGGTTTTTTTTTTTTTTTTTTTTTTTTTTTTTTTTGAGAAACCGGGAATTTCATTGATAAATTTTGGTGGTTACAGTCCATAGTACAAGAACATCCTCAAAAGAAAAAAGAAATTACATCCAAGTCCTTGTAACCTTCCCCCGGTCTTCCAAGCGAGCCGGGAGGTGAGAGTCGAGGCTCCCTTCCGGGCTTGGACGGGTGAAGCCAGCAGGAATAGGCCTTGTTGAAAACAGGCCGCATCTAAAACCGAACGAAGAATCCAGCCTACTTCCGACTTCAAGACGGGCCTGACAAATCCGGTCGGAACAAAGTCATTCCGGGACTGTTTTGGGCTAACCGAACGAGCCCTAAATGAAACAGCGACCGGGGTGGTCGAGAAAATGAATCCGGCCAGGTTCAACAAAAAAAAAGAGAAATGAATCCCGGCCAGGTGCAGTACACCAATTTCTTCCCCCAGTTGGTCACGGCCCTGCTCACCGCAATGTCCGGCTGTAATCACCTGGTTAAGGAGGAGGACGCAGGTTTCATACTTCCGCCCTGCTTCCAATTAGTTGCTCGACCTTCGTCAATAAAATGAATCACCTGACAGAGCTGGGTGAATTTGTGATTTGGCTGCTTAATTGCGTGCCGTAGTCGCATGATGCAAGTGCGTAAACTGAGAGCTAGTCTACAGTCCACAGAAGTCTTTGAATTTTTGCCACAGCATTGGAGCTGAATGCTAATTTCGTATGCATTAGTTTGTTTTAATTTGATTTATTATGTCACATGATACAGCTCGAATGCTAGTCATAGATTTGAAAGCATTGAAAGATACAAGGATTGGCCTTGAGTTTATTCTGAAAATGCCGGTTTCTTATAGAAAAGTGGATGATGCCACTTTCGTTTGTGTGTGCCGCCTGATAACATGAGCTGTCCGCCTGTAGCAGTGCCCAAGAGGCGGAAGAACATAGCAAGGTTGTGCTGAAAAAAAAAAATATTTGATCTAATAATTCGATGCAGAGGCCAGCCTAGGCAGGCTTGAGTCACTGAGGAACAGCTATCTGAATCCTATCCAGTGAAGAAAACAACTGATGGACCAGGGAATAAGAACGCCAGATCCGATGGATGATTGATTTTTAGCAAACGAAACATCAATGTGTCTATATTTATCTTATTAGTTTGCAAATGATGTAAGTAAATAAATATAATGACATCGAACAACAAGCAAGCGGACCGAGACTCCACCTGCCATAGGCGTCGGTGTCAGCGTTAGCCTAGTATGGAGCGTGTGGAGGAGCCTCCTAAATTATACACATAATGACCAAATATATTGACTAACAATGGGATGAGCATTGACACACGCCAACCACTTAACACATCACGTGTCAAAGCCCATTTCAAAACTACCAGTAACATTATTTGATCACTACATGTATAATTACAGTATTC
>JAAXCT010003717.1:0-26852 GCA_012490785.1 Eragrostis nindensis | reverse complement strand
ACCCCCTAGGCGGCCGGCCGACTTTGTCGGCGCCGCCTCTCCAAAGTCGGCCAGGGTGCTTCCACCGCCTTCACAAGCTATAAAGGGGACCCATCGGCCTGCGAATCAATGCGCACCATCACACTTCATCCAAGTGTCATTAGTTTAGTTGAGTAGTAGCTTTGGGAGTTAGAGTAGGTAGAGTAGAGTGAGAGCTCTCTCAGGCTTCCGGAGTAGTATCTCGGAGTTCGGTATAGTTCTTTGTATCCTTACTCTTTTGAGATATTTTTTATTTATTATTAATTAGTTTTATCTTTATTTATTCTTTTAGTAGTTCTTTCTATTTAGTTTATTATTCGTTAAGTAAGTGCTCGTAGAAGTCTTGTTGTGGGATTCGTGATTGTTGGAATAGCGAGTACGAGAGAGAGAGTGCCGTCGTCGGAGATGACGTCGTGTGAAATCTGTGCTTGTTCATTCTTAGATAGGACTGCTCGTTGATCAAGAGTAGATCCTCTAGGCGGGTTGTAAGCGTGGCGCTTAGATCTTGGCCTATGCACGTTTGGCACCCAACCCCACGGAGGATGGTAGCCGCGAGTGTATGGACAGCTGCACCGGTCTCTGTAATCCACCACGTCCGGGTTGGACTCAGCAGGGTCTTAATTATAGCATACGGATCCCTAGGTTTGAACTAGCTTATCGGTTAACCTAGCACGTGTGTGCCCGAAACGACATGACTTGTATGTGTATGAGCTTAGCTAGAGTAAATAACCTTGTAGACTTGACTGCTAAAAAAGTAATAATAAATAAACATACAGGTAGCCTTAACTCTATCTCGTTGCTCTCCCAAATGTATACTACGATTTAATTTATTACCTTGGATTTGAGGATGTGTGTGCCACCCATATCTATCATGCCTATCTTACCCCTGTCTCAAGTATAGTTGATACATTATTTCTTTCTCCAAATTATCCAATGCATAGCTATTATTCAGCTACCTTTTGCTCTACTTCCCTGCGGAAATATAAATACGATAACCCTGGAATACTCCAAGGTGAAATGCTACAATGGTGATCCGTGCGCTTGCGGAATTAATGAATTTAATTTTATCGCATAAGAACCGCCAACACCTCCAAAACCAATCGCATTCACCAAATCTTTTTGAACTTTGAAAATTCCTAACTACCCTGAACACATGACCCGGGGACATCCGTGACATGTTTGCTTCCCCAGCAACAGGGCCATCACCGGTTTCCAGCTGAACTGATCAGGGATGGACGAGCTCCTCCAGCCTTGGAAAGGGGAAAAAAAAAAACACCAATGATATTAAGCCCCAAGTAATCGGCATCAAAGACAGACAAATCGACTCGGATAAAAATATCATCGCAGTTTGCTACTCACCATGGACGATCCGCCGCCACCGTCTTCCCGGCGCTTCTAATCACCACCATTGAGTACACCTGCAAGGAACCCCAGATTCAATACCCCTGCACATTAACATATCTGGGACAAAAGCAAAGCTGACATGTGGTTTGATCCGCGTCGGCGTACAGCTTCTCGGCGAGCTCTTGTTCCGCCGATGGGAACTCTAAATCTTGGTCCAGATAAGACTCAGAAAGATCTCCCCACTTTCACACCCTTCTGTGCATTTACTCCACCAGCTCAGTCCGATGCATTAACTGCCTCTCTCTGCATGGTACAGTTGTTCCTGCAAAAAAACCCTCGGATATTACGGACCAAGAATACACTGGGTAATACACACGGGCTACTGTTGCGCCACTAATCTCAACGAAACGCCCGCCCTCCAGATATCAGGCGTCACAACTCCGCGGAGGACAGGACCCGCTCTCCCATATCCGAAAACAATTCCCATCCCCACCGACATCGACACGAATCCCGATGCGAACAGTGCGCGCATATTTGCCGTCCAGATTTGCGGCGGCGTAGCCGCGCGGAGGCACGGCAATTATCGGTTCCTGGAACAAAAAGAGAGGTCGTCAACTCCGTTTACTCCTCAACTCCGTTTACTCCTCAAAGGCTCAAACAAATAGGAGGACCAATGCATGGGCAGCGTCGCAAGGATCTGGAATCCTCCAAACCAAACCGTGTATGCGCATCGTCGGCCGTTCATTCAGATTATTATTACTACCAAATGAACGATAATTCCTTTGCATAAAAGAAGTGAATAATGATTTCAGTAGAGCACTGTACTGTGCGGTACAGTACATGATCCAATGATTATTACTACTAATCCTCCGCAAAAATTAATATTCCTTTACATAAAAAAAACAATGAACAATGATTTCAGTAAACTGCTGTACGGTGCACTGCGGTACACGATCCGCATTGAAGCCTCTCCTGTCATCAGCTCCCCAGTTGTTGCAATAAATGGGTCACCAATAAGGAGACCCAAAGCCGGCCTTCTCTTGCGCCAACATCCATCCCTTCGCATCGCTCAGCCTCCTCCATCAGAGTGAGAGCTCGAGCAGAGAGCGCGCAAGCTCCAGGAGCAGGGAGGGGGCAGCGCAATGGCCGTGGCCGGGCAGCTGGGCGAGACGGTGAGCGAGCTGCGGCAGGCGTACGAGAGCGGCCGGACCCGGAGCCTGGCGTGGCGGGAGGCCCAGCTCAGGGGCCTCCTCCGGTTCCTCAAGGAGGAGGAGGCGGCGGCGTTCGCGGCGCTCCGCGAGGACCTCGGCAAGCACCGCGCCGAGGCCTACAGGGACGAGGTTTGATTTCTGCGCGCGCGCCACACGCATTACATATGCCGCGGCTCGGCTGATCGATCTCTGCTTCCTCCTGCGTCGTTTGCTGGCTCAATTACTCCTCAGGTCGGGCTGCTCGTCAAGTCGGCCAACGAAGCGCTCCGGCAGCTCGGCAAATGGACGACTCCGGAGAGGGTAATTAACAAGCTGCGAAAATGCTTACAGACAGTAAGTAGTGGCTGATCGACTGAGGTGGGCAGCTGTTTTTCTGACGCTTCCGTGCCGTGTTGGTGTTGCTGCGCAGGTGTGGATTCCACTGGTGGCGTTCCGGCGACCGCGCAGATCGTGCCGGAGCCGCTCGGGGTCATCCTCGTCTTCTCTGCTGGAACGTCCCATTGGGTACCAACCTTCCTTCTCTCCATCTGCTTACGGATAAGATCGCAGATTTCATTCATGATAAACTGGCCCCATGGTTTTTACTACAGTAGGATTTTTCCTCCATAAACATCGCATAAGAAAAGCAGAGTGAGATTTAAGTGGCGCACTCAACACTCTGCATGGGCTGTCTCCTGTGCTTCTGCTAATAGTACTAGGCTTGATAGCGATCGATGGCTCGGATAGTCCACCCTCACAGTCCTTGTCGATGGAGACTAACCACATGGCCGCTTTAAATCTCCACGCTTTCGTTTAGGCCTAACGCTCCTCTATTCCTAGCGGCCGGACCACCATCCGACGGCTCAGAACTCACGCACCCCATCACCAGTTTAAAGCACCGTCCATGGCCTAGTCAGTAGTACTAGTAAAAGACGAGAGGGGAGTGGACGTGGACTAATCAGCCTGTTCTGATGGGAGCTTTCGCCCAAAGCAATCTCGTGAAATCTTCGCCTTCATGGCGTTGCTCTGGTCCTTCCGTCAGACGATACTGCTTGAGGTACGACCGGGAGCTGTCAGTTTTAATGTTGTGATGAGACCATTAGTGGCCACTGAAGAATATCTTCTTAGGACAGCACGATTGATGGCTCATTTTCAGTTGATTGAAACAACTCTGTGGAGCACTAGAGCCTGGCTAGGTCTCCACCACACCAATCACATTGCATCGCGCGGATGCAACGAGTTTCTCTCGGCGTAATGTTAGCTAGATGACATTAGCACCACCAAGATTCGTCCGTGATAAAAATACCGTGTGCCGTGCACGTACCAGCAAAAATCTAGTCGTATTGTACTACTCGTATCGATTACATACAGTTAGGACCAGCCGAGCCGTCAACTATAGCTCTGCGCGTACCGTAATTGGGCAAGGGACAACAAACTTCAAAGGCACCATGTGCCCTTTGTGTGGGGTGCCATTCCATCGCGCGGCACATGCCGAGCGACAGCGCGTTTGCAGCATCGGTGATTCAGAGCTTGGATTGATCGCGGCGGCCCCCCAAGTAGGGTGTGCTTTCAGAAGCTGCACTGCAGCTGCTGCCTGCTGTGCTGCTTTCATGGGATGCAGCACGTTTACCGCCAGAATAGGCAGGGGACGACCAACGAGGAGGACCATGCGGTGCACATACTACCTCCGTCCCTTTATACACGGCGTTTTAAAGGTTTGAACTTTTTCTTAAATGTAGGGCGTTTTGAGGATAAGACAAATTTTGTGATTGGTGGGAGGGTTGGTGGAGGATGTGTTGAGGTCAAAGTGAGGGATATGGTGGTATTTTGACATCTAGACTATTTTCGCGTTTGAATGCTAGAAAGCTCTATATTTAGAGACGGAGGGAGTAGTACAGTAGTACGTGCTCAGCCATGTGCGTTGATTTAATGATGCTGCTTACGCGCAGGTCTATCGCTGGAGCCGCTGATCGGGGCCATCGCGGCCGGGAACGCCGTGGCGGTGAGTGAAGCCGTCGGAGCTGTCGCCGTGCACCGCCAAGTTCATCGGCGACAACATCGGGCGGTACGTGGACGCCTCGGCCGTGAAGGTCGTCCAGGGCGGGCCCGAGGTCGGGGAGCAGCTCATGGAGCACCGATGGGACAAGGTCCTCTTCACCGGTACGGACGAACGCACGCACGCGGCGCTATAGCTTGTGCCATTCACAAACTCGTCGTCGTTCACGAGTTCAAAACCTGCATGTTTGGTGGAATGAATGTTCAGCGCGGTCACGTACGCTGTGTTTCGTTTCGATGCTGATTCAGGAAGCCCGCGCATCGGGCGCGCCGTGATGGCGGCGGCGTCCAGGCACCTGACGCCCGTGGCGCTGGAGCTGGGCGGCAAGTGCCCCTGCATCTTCGACATGATGGACAGCGCGCGGGAGCTGCAGATCGCCGTGAACCGCATCATCGGGGCCAAGTGGTCGTCCTGCGCCGGCCAGGCCTGCCTCGCCATCGACTACGTGCTCGTCGAGGAGCGCTTCCTGCCCGTCCTGGTGAGGCCCGGTTGATTTCTTCCCGCATCAAGCGTGCACACGCTCGTCCGTGCCTGAAGAAATGAATCGTTCCCGTGGCATCCATGTGACGTGCGTCGTGTGTTTTTGCTCTCGCTGAAGCTCAAGGTGCTCAAGTCGACGCTGAAGAGGTTCTTCTCGGACCCGGACCACATGGCACGGATCGTGAACGCGCGCCACTTCGAGAGGCTGAGCAAACTTCTGAAAGACAAGGCGGTGGCTCCGTCCATCCTGCACGGCGGCTCCATGGACGCCAAGAACTTGTGAGTTCTGAACATTTCTCAACAGTGCTCTATCTACTCCTGACATCTATGTATCTCCTGACGAAATTGATGGTTCAGGTACATCGAGCCCACGATACTGCTGAACCCACCGCTCGACTCCGCGATCATGACGGAGGAGATATTCGGCCCCCTGCTCCCCATCATCACGGTACACCCTGCACTCATTAACACGCTGACGTCGCTGGTCCCGTACGTCTTCATCTCCGTTGAAAACTGAAACGCTGCATGCGTCCGGCTAAATTACAGCTCAAGAAGATCGAGGACAGCGTCGCCTTCGTGCGAGCCATGCCCAGCCGCTCGCCATCTACGCCTCACCGGCGACGCCGCGCTGCGGCGCCGGATCGTGGAGGAGACGTCGTCGGGGACCGTCGTCTTCAACGACGCACTCGTGCAAGTACGAACACCATTCCATGACATCTACCGCACTTTTCATGCTAAATGTGCGGGGGAAGAAACTGATCATAATCGTGTGTTTTTTCCCCGACGGTTGATGCTTCGTTTGCAGTATGCCATCGACGCGCTCCCGTTCGGCGGCGTGGGGCAGAGCGGGTTCGGGCAGTACCACGGCAAGTACTCGTTCGAGATGTTCAGCCACAAGAAGGCGGTCATGAAGCGAGGCTACCTCATCGAGCTGACCTGAGGTACCCGCCCTGGAACGAGCGCAAGATCAACCTGATGCGGCACCTCTACCGCTTCGACTACTTCGGCTTCGTCCTCAGCTTCCTCGGGCTCAGGAGATGAGCTCCGTCTTACGCAAGAAGTTTGCCGTGGCTTCACCGATCCAAGTGAAAGGGATATGAGTCAATAAACTGTTGGTATGGTGTGAATGAACGAACAGGTGAATAAACAGTATGCAGTTGTTCTGAAGGGCAAGAACCATATTGCACTTCTATGATACAATATGTAAACAGTAAAATGAGCTCCATCTGTCGCACCGCGTAATAGTATGAAGTGGAGGATTCAAGTGTATAATGGCACTGATTGTTATTTGACAGTGCAGTAACCTTGTTCAACACTCGTTTATATTTCCAAAAACAAAACTAAACAACACTCGTGTTGTTTGTTTCCTTCCAGCCAGGGCTAATTCTATCTACAAGTATATCCCAGAAAATGCTATATTTACATGAAAACTACAGCAGCTGTGGCGTCCCTATATTTCTTCGGCCGTCTGTCCATATATCCCTACTGGAGATAAAGCATGGAAATTCCCCACAAAAAACCTTGGAATTCACAAAGCAACCTGCACACGCATACAAAAAAAGAGAACATGAGTGAAATGCCACGAGTTAATTCATTACGATCTGAATTCGGTAGGGTAAAGAGGCCACTTTTACATACAAATGTGCATTTTGGTGCTGAAATTCAAACAGGAAATTTGTGCAAACAGCAATCACTAAAATATATGTGGTGATATATAAGGAATGCAGATAAGGCATACCATTTAACGGATGGTGTCAGGTTAGCGAGCTCCTGACACTACACCTTTGCAGATACTGAGATCTGAACGCAGGTTTTGGTGTACGGCAGGTCCTTGTAACAGTCCGGCTTCATGGAGATGGAACTTTGGCACAGCAATAATCGCCGTGCCTCATTTACCAGAAGCACTTGCCTTTTCCCTTCCTTTTCCAGTTTTCTTTTCTCAGCCTCCGCATTTCGAGCATTCTCATCACGTGATTTTTTAAACAAGTTAACGAAAATAACCAAAATTGAGGTCACTGAAAATAAAGTAGCAATAGCTGGTCAGGTAAATATCATAACTACACACAGCTGTGAAGAAAATAAGTGTATCAGTCAGATGAAGTATCTCCAACGTAACGGAAATGAAAGGGCACAGGCAAACAGGTCAATTCAAGTTGCTAGACGATTGTTAGCTAATAACAAGTTTGCACAAAGAAGCCATAATTACTGGAGGAACTTCTTCAGGGGCTGCAAAAATATGACTGAATATTTCAACCTAAGCCTATGGTAAGAAAATCAAGATTACTCAAAAGAGAATTATCCTGACATTCTGCTAAAAAATTTCAATGAATTTTTTAGACTTCCATCACTAAATGTTCAGACAGGATAGCATGAAAATATACATCTGTGTACCCAATAAACAAAAAAGACATCAACAAGTGAAATATTGGAATACAAAAAGGCTGCAACATACCTTGCTCGAAAGGGCAGCGTGCAGGATCCTCACCAAAATACTGAGCTAGGGAATCAGCATTTCTTCCCTGCAAAATCAAAACTATGAAAATCTATATCGGAAACAAGAAAAATACAGGAAAACATACTATGGCAGGGACTCACCACTTCAGCATACAAGGAAATGAGGGACCTAACCTCAGCTTCCGCTGCGTCAAGAAAGCTTTTTAAGGCCTGTAAAAGTATTCGAGCTCAGTTCAGTTATAAAAAACATTATTGTTCACCTACTGCACATGTAAATATAATCAGATAAACATATGAGTTATCTGTAACGCTAGAATATTGACACTATACACATTCACGTTTAGTGGGTATGCATACAAAATTATATACTATCAGGGAAAAAAATACACAAATGCTCAAATTTGACCAATGGTGAGGCGTGAAGGTGTGGGGATCGGAAGCTACCCATAAGGTTTTGAGCCCTTGGGGTGGCAGGGTTGGGAAGAAGTGGAAGTAAAATACAGGAATCGAGTGCATATTGAAAGATCTAGGGACAAGTCATCTGGCCAGCAAACAACTGCTAAAAGAGATTTCTAACCTTACGAAAGCCAGTAGAAATTGCACCATCATTTTCTGAAGCAGCTAGTTCCTGCTCCACCTTCTCAAGACCTTTGTTTATTGCTTGCATTTCTTCTGCTAGCAACTTCAATTGGATCTGTGAGTATCCAAAGGTTCAGTTGTTACGCAACATACTTATGAGTAACTCGGCACTTATTCATCCAGAAGTGTAAAACTTAAGCCACTTGCATACCTTAGAAGCCGCTTCCAATGAATTAGGTCTTTGTCAAAATCAAGAAGCTCGGGCATTTTCTCAGCAAGAAGCTAAGCATGTCACAGATAAATAAGTTAGGATGGAAACAGGAAAAAAAAGTTGACAGAATAGCAGGCATAATGCAGCTGAATGAACTTGGCATGCACAGAAGATATAATAAGAAGCTGAGTTAGATAGTCAGGTTACTGAAGTTAATGCACATATTACATTCTAAACAATTCCATTGTGTGGTGTGTGCCTTCCTTATGTAACATATATTTGACCATAGTTTTCAGAGCGTCCGATAAGCGTGATGGCGTCGCCTAGTCGACTAAACGCTTGGAGACCTTCGATCAGGAGAAGCGAAGCGATTTGGTCGCCCAGAAACCTGAGCGTCCGCTCAGGCAATGCCTAATCGCGTTTAGGCGTCCGATTTGACCGTGGGACGACTTGTTTTCAGATTGATGGGCCTGAGCCTGGCCTTTTTCGGCCCATATCTTCCCATTATCACGGCATAGCAACAGGCTGGTCGTTGCCCTTTCTCCTTCCCCCTGTTGTGGCGGCCACCTTGTCCGTGCAGCCGCCGCCGCCGCTTCGTCGTTGCTGCTCTCTGCTGCTTGCCTTGCCTTGCCTAGTTATGCTGCTGCTCTCCCTCTGTCCTTAGTCGTGCCCCTCTGCTAGCTCTACCTCTGCTCATAGTCTTCGTCAGGAGTAGCAGCGCCCCCCCTTCAGATCTTGCCCAGGCGCACCGCTCTGCTCGCCGCCGCGCTGGCTGCTGCTCACGGCGCCCCTCTGCTCATCTCGCCTCGCCGTTCATCCTCCACGTCTCCCTTGCTCTCCGTCGTTGCGCCCCTCTGCTCAAACAGCACTTCAAACAGGTAATTCATTGACTTCTCTGATTTTTCGATTCAAAACTCTCCCTCTGTTATATACTCTAGTGTCGACTAGTGCCTAGAACCCTGGACGACTAGGACGACTAGGTACCGCTAGAGGTCGCCTAATCGTCCCTAGTCGTCTGCTCAGTACGACTAGGCGGCTGAAGTCCGGCGATCGTCAGGTCGGAGCGCTTTGAAAACTATGTATTGACAGATAGATAATTGAAGGAATTAGCATGTGAATGTAGCACAATTATGACAAATCCCAGTGCCAAGTGCTTACCTTGCATAAATATGCATCAAAGTCATCTTATTATTTCTAGCTCGAGTATCCGACAGTTTAAGAAGGCTGTCTAATCTGAAACCAACAGCAGAACCTGTACAACCAATCAGCACATAGGGCATTAGGAAAATTGAAAGGTTATCAAAGAGAAGGCATTGCATACGACTTTTCTACAGTTATTTGATGGAAACTTGCTTTCCATGCTTCACCCCATTTGGTGTAATTCACACAAATTTTTAAGCACCCAAAGGGGTTAGACGGTTTGAATTCACTCTTGATGTGTGCAACTCAAGGGGTGGAGCACAGAAGCATCTTCCTTAGGTACCTCGTGCTGTCCCTTGATTCAGTGCATTCCCTAACGTGAGAATGGTCTGCATTATCTGTCGTAATTTCAGAGACTCTTTGACCTGCATAAATTCAGCAATTAAACGGGTAAAAACATGGGTATAACATATCTTAGATGTTAACAGGATACCACCGTACCTCCTTCGTTGCATCATTTATGGTCGTTAGATTAGTTCTTAGCTCATCCACCTGCCAAAAGTCGGTTACCTCAATCACAGAATGCAAAACTATGGAGAAGGACATGATATTCTAAGCAAGATTATTAGGGGAAAGGGTTCCAGGTTCCAACCTGTTGTGAGAAAGTTATTCTAAAAGCAAAAACTCTTAGCTTCGCCTCAACACGTGGAACTTTCATTAGCTCCAGGAAGAACTGCAGTACAGTTTACAACTTCCATCAATACATAGAAGAGACGAAGTATGCAACCAAAACAGTAAACTTACCTGTTCGCATTTTCCAAGCATTTCTTTGTTGCCATTATAACCCTGAGCTCCGAGAAGACAAACAAAAAAACCATGTAAGATAAAAACAATATTATGCGTAAAATGGACAAATATACACATCTTAAGGTGCAAAAGAGAGGGAACAGAACCACCTTCAACATTTCAATCTCTTCCTTTGTAGGACAAAATTTAATGAGATTTTCCACTTGGTCATTATCAAGAACAGAAGTATCCAAAGCCAGAATTGCACTCTGCCAGACACAATCAATTCTATAAGAAAGGGCAGTGGAAGTACGAAATAAGGAACCAGGCTGACAGGGATTTGTTGGAAGTGCCAACGTAAAATGACATGTAATGTCATTGGTATGACAAACTACCTAGGAAATAAAAACGCGGATCTAGAAATATAGTACAGTATTGACAAGCTTAGCCAAAGAAGCTGATAAGATTATGAATGAAAAAAAAATCATGAAAGGTACCATGAGCAATTTATAGCGTTCATATTTCAATAAACCACGAATTTATCATGCATCAATTAGTAATCAATAAAGCAATGTCCTACTCTATCTCACGAATTCATGAAATGTAAGGTACAACATCACGATAATTTTTCTGTATAAGTACGAAATTATCTGATTATGGTACATTAAACTTAAAAAGGCAAGTAGATTCAATAACAGGTTGCTGATATGCTGTACCGGGAAACTGGACTGCCCATCTTTTTGTTATAGCCTTACAGGTACAGAATCGTTGAACCAGAAAGTAAACTTACAATCATATCAGGTAGCGGCATTTTAATTTAGTAAGCATTATCTCGCTATTTGCTCGCCGCATGTCAACCTGAAATGAAACTAACAAATAATCAGTCCGTTATCTTAAGCAACGCGGAATATTAACAATACACACAAAAGTGGAAGGAAAACTGAAAATAATTGGAATTGGAACCATGACAAATACTACCACTGGTCAGTGGTCACAAAAGTGATGTTTTGGCAAACGTGAAATCATAAACTAAGTATGAGCTCTAATACCTTCATATACAATGTCCAAATGATATATAAATTCCCTTAAAATGTATATATTACTTGGTTTTGAACATACATTTGCAATTATACGAGGTTTTATTATAAATGAAACACAACACTAATTTGTGGTTAATGTTGTATTATGAGGGTATAAGTGCTCAATTTCTTTCTAACTGGAGGAGATATAACCAGATGTCCAGATGCCAACTAAAAAGAATACCATCTAAGAGTGCAACGATTGCGATAGGGTTGTACGATACATCACTAAAGAATCTGAATCCCGTACTTTCGTATGTCTGTCATTAATGACACTGATAGACCTCAAATAGGCTAGTATCGTTCAGGTAGGTGCATATGTAGAAATATATAAAACCTGAGCTCTAAAGTCCTCACTGAAGACAAAGTGGCCATTGTATAATACAACTTAGTTCTAAAGTCCGTTATATCAAACAAGAAAAGACAAGTTATGAAAGAGAGGACACAATTGCTTCAGTAGTACATGAGAACCATAACAAACTACACAAAATACTCTATAGTACTTAAGCGAAATTTTCAACACATAAGGAGAATAAATGAACTTTTACTCTTTTAGGAGTTCTGAGAAGACCTTAAAACAGAATGTGAATTCATACCAGGTGAATAATTTCTGGCTTGCTAATAGCTGAACCACGCCTTGCTGCTCCTTTTTCACTTGAGCTAGTTATAAACTGCAGTAGAGAACAAGTTCTCCAACTCGGATAAATCGATATCAGGAGCCCTAACAAACAGTATAAAAGTAATCAGTTCATAAATTATATAACTTAAAGATTTAAATAATTAATGATGAAAAATAGCACATACGACTATCAGTTCAATTCCCATTATCTACTAATATCAAATCAATTAATCAAGAAATAGCAGTGTAATTGTATGAAGTCTACAAATAACTGATATCATATCTGATAGACTAACAGTATCAAAACTGTAAACTTGTCGATGGTAGATCAATAGATGCAAAGTGATGTGATGACATTATATGAATAGAAAGGCGTGCTATAATATGTTTATCAAATACCTAGCCTGATTTCCTTGTTTTTGGGCATCAGCCCAAAGACTTCCTTGCATCGCTCTAGTAACTTTCACCCAGTGCAGAGGCTTTAGTGAAGCCTTTTTGGGAGTATTACTTTGCTGTGCCAATCCAATGCCACGGCCTTTAGCTGATCCAGTCATGTTGCCTCTTCCCCTTCCCAATAATGGCGGGTGGTGCTGGAGCATTTGAGATCTTTGAGCTTGGGGGCGGTGGAGGTGGTGCAGTTCCAGGAGCTCTTGGCGGAGGTGGTGGTGCAGGGGATTTCTTTCCTGTCATCAGGGGAGGTGGTGGTGGAGCCGGAGGATTTCTTTTAATAGCACCTGGAGGTGGTCGTGGAGCTGGAGGATTTCTTTGAATAGCACCTGGAGGAGGTGGTGGTGGTGGGGGAGGAGCTGCAGCACCAGGGGAAGCCGTTCGTGAACTATCGGTAGCACGACTAGCAGGAGGTGGGGGTGGGGTGGAGGAGGTGGTCCCCTTGAATGAGTAGCACCAGTAGTTGTAGGTGCTCTAGCAGAAGAGGGAGGGGGCGGAGGTGGTGGAGGCGGTGAGCCTTTAGTAGATATTCCATAAGCCGGTGGTGGTGGTGGTGGCGGCGGAGGCGGCGGGCCTGCACGTACATTTTCCTGTTGCTGCAATGCTGAAGATAATGGTGCTGTTGTCCCAGAATTTGACAATGGTGGTGGTGGCGGAGGTGGTGGTGGCGGAGGAGGAGCTATGCTGCTAGCTTGAGGAGGCGGCGGTGGCGGTGGTGACGGAACATCTTTGCTTCCACTTGGCGGCGGCGGAGGCGGAGGCGGAGGCGGTGGCGGCACTGCAGGACCCACCCTGCCAATCCGAGGAGGCGGCGGTGGTGGCAGGGGGGCGGTAATGAGGAGGAAACAGGTTTACTTCCACTTGGTGGTGGAGGTGGCGGTGGGGGCAGCTCTGAGGTGACAGGTTTCCTGCCAGTGGCAGCGGCGGTGGCGGTGGCGGTGGAGGAGGACAAGCAGGTTGTGAGCATGGTAAACTTTTATTTTGCAGCTCCGGTAGTGGTTCTGTTACTGGCTCACTTGCCCAGTTGTGGACACAGATGAAAGCGAAAGGCTCGAAGATATCCCATGAGTTGGAGGTGGAGGTGGTCCAGGCTGAGGAGGTGAGTTGTTCATCAAGAGAGTAGCTGTCAAAATGGTGATAGTTCATAATTAGAGTTATAATTAAAAAAATAACAGGAGACTAACAAATAACAATGGTAAGGAGAGTGACGGGGCTCTGGGTTGTCTAGGATACGGTGCACGGCAACATAAAGCAATGTTTCATCTAAAGGGAACCTTGTATCGACAGTATAACGTGGTCATGAAGTTCCAATGCAGAAACTGGTTTGTGAGAGAAGTTATACCATTGGATTCAGAATCTTCAGTAGTAAGATCGCGATCGATGTTCTCTGAATCAGATGAGTTTCCACCAAGCTGAACTTTCTCATGATCAACTGAAGATATAGAATCCGAAGCCACAGAATACTTTTCTTCATCAGAATCAAGTGGAGACATCAGTGGCATTTGCAGACCAACTTTAGCTTGCATCTTCGAGAGCTCTTTCATGTCATTGAGAATAAGCTTTTGAAACTTCTCCTGCAACGAGTTTGCTGAGAATTCTTTGAGTAACCAATAGGCGGCATCATCACTGCTTTCTATCCAGTCAGCTCCATTGAAGAGTTCTTGAACAGCAGAAAACGCTTCAATTGGTAAAACCACCCTTCATATCACCATTCAATGTTGCTGTTGGAGCTCTTTGGGGAGATAGGCCCCCAATTTCACAAAATAGCACCTACACATCCACATTTGTTTCAGTGATCAGTTATAGTCCAGGGCAGTTTAAAAATGCATGTACATCAATTTTACCTCAGCTCTAAAATTCTTTGGATATCGCTCTTTCGAACCCCACAATATATCTACATCATCGCTATTCAGCATCAATACATTTGAGCGTATAAAAGCAGTATTGAACATTATCCGAAACATCATAACCTCCTTTTCTGGATCAAGATCGAGATGTACACATTCCAGAACAATATCTCCCTGGACGAGACATTGTACATCAATTTTTATCACATCGCAGTCCTCCTACATGAAAACATTGCCGATTGATGTCAGCCGAGATCAGAGTGATACGAAGTAAGTAAACTGCTTATGTTGAATTCCTTGTACACCTACCTGCCGATAGTGTCGCAAAGATTTCTTCTTAGGCATGGAAAAAATCATATTAGTCATGCTAGAATTTCGCCCAGAAGATTTCGCCCAAAAATGCGGATTAAGGGCCTACATCCATTATCAGCATCAAAACACGGAATAGCCCGAAGAATCAGGCAATCCAAAGAGAGTGCTCGTTCCATCGGTGGCCACTCTGGAGATATATTTCTTCTAGCGACATACTGCATGTATCGAAGCTGAGAAGGCATTGGATTGAGTGCGGAAAAGAGCTGTAGAGCTGTAACCCTTTAGGAGCCTCACGATAAATAATGTCCAGAGTTTTATGCTCCGCCCCATGCAATTTCTTGTAGATGAGAAGACAAGATAGCAGAAAAGCCAACAATGGCCAGCCCCCTCTCTCACAATGGAGTAATATAATATTCTGATTGTTTCCAGTAGATACCAGTGTTCACAGACACGGAGGAAATGTTGAATAAGTGACAAAGGAAGCACAGGGCAACCTTCAAAATGACGGGGGTAATCAATGACTGGAATATTGTATCCACGAAGGATATCAGCAAGCTGGCTTCTCTTATCACCATCCCTAAAGTTAATAGCCAGAAATGAGGAATCCACATGTCTTCATGCAACTCTGTAAGAATCTCGTTTATATATACTGGATACATTCCGTCAGGCAGAACTTCAGTGGAGAAGCATGAATCAAAAACTGGTACAACGCCATAAGAGCGATCAGTGAAAGAGTCATAAGATAAATTCTGATGTAAGAAGGTTACCAATTTAGCAAAATATACTACGCATACCATAGATCCTGTCAATAAACTCCAGTAGTCCATCAGGAGGCCTCTTGTAGAAGAATCTACTAAGCAGTGACATTTCATGGAAGTGGGAAAATGTTGTGAAAACTGCTCAGGCTACTAAGTGCTTGCTCACATGCACTGAAAAAGAAAACTGATTTCAGAAAAAACTATAGTGTAAGAAAATAATCATAATCTAGAGGAACATGGAATGTAGTATGACTGGTTTTTTCACTTTATGATTGAACAAAAGTACTAGAATGCAGCTCTTAGCAATGAAAAACTTTAGGAGAAAAAGACTACGACTACCGTAACTAGATTTGGTTAACCATAACCACTATACAGGTGGAGAACAAACGCAGGAGTCAGGACTTCAGGCTCCTGAAGGTTACAGTCGCGATGTGTGGCACCCATTAGGTTCATTATATAGTTAAAACTGACACTTCGAACTAGCGAATGGGAAGAATCCCATGCCTGAGTCTGTTACCACTGCGACACCACCTAAAATAATGGCTATTTAAAGCAGCAACAAAGTCAATTCTCAGCTCAATAGAACTTGTTTCCTTTTGACAACAGAACAAACCATTTACATAAACAGCCAATTCCAGACTGGGACACTTTGACGTGTCATTAAAGCAGTCTAAAATTGAACCTCCCCTACCGTCATCGTCATGATTAGTTGATTACTGTCGCAAAAAATTCTAATTAGAGAAAGTAGTAATGCGAAGTTCCAGCTGCAGCTAACCTACTATGAGACGTCAGAGCTAACTGCCTTATTTGGCGCGGGCGCGGACTTGGCTTGGGGCAAGGGTTTCGGTATAACGCCCAATACTGATTACCTCTAAGTCCTATGGTACACAACCAATGTCCATCTCGCGCTCAATAAGAGGAACCTAACCCATTCGTCTACTGGAATCATGAATGCGTGGATTAGATTAGTAGGGCAGTACTGCAGAGCGCACATAGCCATCGAAATGGAGAGAACTCGAGTTATTGGTTCGATTGAGAGCCGAACCAACTCTAATAACAATCGAATCGAGCCATGCGAGCTTAGGAATACTCACCAACAAAAACACACGGAACCAATCCGCGACCAGGCGGATCTCCTCTCCACTAGACGGAGACAGGAGCGGCGCTGCGACCGCGGCGGCGGCGGGAGTGGACTGGGGAGCGTCTTGCGGAGGATCCGGCGGAGAGAGGGACGGCGGCGGCGGCGCAGCCCGGGCTTCGAACTTGCGGTGGTGGGGGGAATTTTTGAGCTGGGAGCGAGAGAGGGCTCAGGGGCAGTGTGATTTTGCTTTCGCTTTTTTTAAGATTTCGCCGTTGCGTTGGCTTGGTGCGGCGCTGCAACTTTGAACCGAGTGATGGACGAGAATGGGAGGAGATCTGGCTTGTCTTGGCTTGGGGCGTTTCGGTTTCGGTTTTGGGCTTGGGGACGGACGGGTAGAGGCGCGGCCGGGCCCGCGTGGCGGCGGGTGTGGAGCGGTGGCGGGTCGGAGCGGCCAGTTCGGTTGTCGCCGCCGAGCGCGAGCGAAGGAGGATGTGTGCGTGGTGTGCCGTGCTCTGTCGTTGTTCTTTTGCAGGTAAACTTTATGTCAGACGGACGGGAAAATGAAAGGTGTACAAAGGGCTAGTCAGGTCCGGCAAACAGAAGAACCCGAATCGTCCGTGTGAATGAAGTGGGAACAATGGCATGTCGTTTAAGGCAGCGTTCGGTGACCCCTCTAAAGTTTTTAGAGGGGTCACATCAAAATGCCGGCACGATTTATGTGTACTAAATAAAGTCAAATACAAACTAAGTCCAGGACCCTCCATCTATTTCGCGAGACGAACGTAATGAGGGTAATTAAGCGGCGATTAGACGATGGTTACTGTAGCATTACTGTGTCAAACATTGATTAATTAGGCTCGTTAGATTCGTCTCGAAAAATAACGCCCGTCTGCAGAAAGGTTTTGTAATTAAATTTTATTTAGTACCCCTAAATAGTAAGATTTTTTTTACTTTAGAGGAGATAAACTTTAGAGGGTGTTTTAGAAGGGTATCCGAACGGGGCTAAGAATTTTTGAGATAAAATAAAATGATGATGCCAACTTGGGCCGTTTGGCAGTGCTTCATTTCGTGCTAAAATAGTTTATAGCTTTGGCTTATGGTAAGATAACTTTTCTAGTGAGTCAAAATTTCTGTAGAACGTTTAGCTGGAAATCGCGTTACGCTGAAAAGGAAGTTCAAAATATAAACGGCTTTTATGAATGTTTAGGCAGAAAAAATCACACGCAAGGTGCGAGTTTCTCCCTAACACTGCCCCTGGGGAATGTAAAAGGAAAAGGTGCGGGCGTGCCAGTGTACTAAGTACACAAAATAAACAAAAGAGAAGGGAAACACAACTTTATTCATATTTCAATAATACAAATACAGTTCTCAAGAATGTGCGCTCCGTAGCCTGCTGGCGGCGATATAACTGGGGCGATGTGGTCTCCTGGTTCCTAGGGCCTCGAAAGCTCCTAGTTAATTACATCCACGAGTCATACTCGTAGAACACCTCCGATTAAGCTGCGTGGTCGTCATCCTCGGTCTTCGCTTCGCATTCTCTATGCATGTGTTGATGGTGGTCACTACGGGAAACCCATCATTTGCGGTGTGCCCAGGGCACACGGCAAAAGGCTAAAGGCACACGGCAAAGGGTTTGCCGTGTGCAACACTCGGCAAAAGGCACACGGCAAACCTGTACCGGCAAACAGTACTTTGCCGTGTGCCTTTTGTCGGGCACACGGCAAATACTTTGCCGTGTGCCCCACGAGGCGCTCGGCAAAAAAAAGGTGTTGACGTCCGTCAGCCCTCAACCCCAACTTTGCCGAGTGCCGTGGGCCCCAGCACACGGCAAAGCCTGGCTTCTTTGCCGAGTGCCGCCGGCCTAGGCACTCGGCAAAGCCTGGACACTTGCCTTGTGCCACGTCAGGCACACGGCAAAGAATGGCCTCTTGCCGAGTGCTAGCCCTGGCACTCGGCAAAGTGTTAAAACACTCGGCAAAAAAATGTTCCAGATTACAATATACATTTCAAATCGACTACAACCTGGACCACAATCACAAAAAAAACATCATACATCACATATATGAGCCAAATCATCATCACATATCACATATTTGAGCCCACATCATCACAAACTCAACATATCACATAAATGAGCTCCACCACCATCACAAACTCAACATATCACATAAAAGCTCCACCAACACCACAAAACATCACATAGAAGTCCACGATCAACCGTCATCACAAACACATCACATAGAGGTCCACGATCATCACAAAACACATAGTCCACCAACCGTCATCACAAGTCTCACACGATCACGACACATAGTTATAGAAGTTGAAATACAATTACAGTTTTATTGACGAGGCGGCCACGGCGACCAAGCATTCTGCGGAGAGGGATTGTTGGATCCCGCCGATTGATTCTGCACGAGCAAAGCAATACAAGTATTTAAATTGTAGGTTAAAAGCATATAAGCTAAAATGTGTAGGTTAGAAGCATATAAACTAAAATGTAATAGAAGTGACAAAATATTGGTTACAAGCTAGCATAGCTAACCCTTCAATTACTTCACTATATCATACTTGAAGGTAAGAAATTAAAGTACAAAAGATTTGAAGTGACTCACCGGAGTGCCTGCAGAATGAGTGCCAGGAGAAGTACCACCGACGAAAGTAGGAGGAACGCCGAAGGGAGGAGGAACGCCAAAGGGAGGAGGACCGCCGAAAGGAGGAGGACCGCCGTAAGGAGGAGGTAGTGGTAGAGGAGGGAGTTGCCCTGGCTGTGGCACCGTACCATGAGTCTGCATGTAAAGGAACATCTGCGCCATCCGTTGGTCATTCCTTTGCCGCTCTGCCTCCAGCTTCGCATCCATCTCGGCCTGCATCCTCTGCCGCTCTTGCTCCAACTTCGCCTCCATCTGGGCCTACAATATTTCATCGATCCCAATATTACAATGCAAGGGAATACCATGTGCAAATCAATGAACAACGAATTAAACCAAGATTACCTGCATTTGCTCAATCTGGATCTGTGTAGCGCTAGGCCGTGGGCGTATGGGCGGAGCTGAGCCCGTGCTCCTTGCTCGGATCTCGGAGAGGGTGGGAGTAGAGGCCGTGTCGATTGTGCTGTCGCCAATCCAGTACCGGCCATGCTTCTTACCTCCACCCACCCTCATCACGACCTCTCCATCAAGGGGCTCGGTGCTCGGATCCCACTCTGGCCCATGGACCTCCCTTGCCGCCGAGGTGTACTCACTGAGGCGGCGTGCTGTGAACGGTAGCGTTGCTGTACGCCTCGGGCGGGTCCTCTGGGTTGTAGTCGATGTCAGCCGTCGCCTTGCCCTTGTGGGACAGAGCAAAGGCCTTCAACTGCCCGCAAGGCTGGCCACCATGTGCCGCCGACTGCAAGGAAAATAGAAAGATGATTAGAAGTTATGGAGAATATTAAGTGTTTAAATAAAGAAGTTGAGTTCACGTACCCATCTAGCCGCGTACTGGGAAAGGGTAAGGTTGCCTTGATGGTGTGGTGCCCCTGGCATCATCAAGCGCCGCTCCCGGCAAGCATTGTGTGTCTCATGCCATTGGGGCTCGCACCATTTGTTGACAATATAGGACCAGGCCGTGAAATGGGAGGCGCACCACCACGGAGGCACCTGCACGTCATCAAGTATAGAAATATGAGAAGATCAAATTAAGCGTACTTAATCTCATAAGAGTTCGGTATTCGTGTTTACCAGCATGTATTGCTCTCGGGTAAGCTCAATGGTTCGTGCCTCCTTTTTTCACCTTCATTATTTTTTGGACAGTAGCGTAGTAAGTTATGACGGCCTGGACGCGCGACTCGTAATGCATGTCTCTGACGAGTTTACGACATGCATTGTTCGTCACACGAACCGCCAACGCCTCCTGCCCAGGCTCGCATCTGTAGAAATCCTGCATCAAGACGCAATGTACACTGTCATTATTTAAATAATATCCAATGAATGCGATGTATTGACCAATGCAGTGCAACGAAGACTTACCCACAGCTCTTCCATCACCCTCTCTGCCTTGTGCTGAAAAACCCTGTTGTCACGATCTGGGAGATCGGCGGCGTTTCTGTAGTGGTCCCACGTCAAGGCCGGCACTTGCTTGGCGGCGTAGAGCACCATGCCAGGGAAGTGTAGCCTGCACAAAGACCCAGGATGCCATTGGGAATGCGCTTGCGATCACCTGCCTCGATCACCTCCCAACCCCTGCCCAAATGAATGAGACAAAATAATAGATGTTATTGTGATTTTGAACATATGAAATGAGAAGTTAGCGATAAAAATTAGAAAATTACGTACCTAGGCGGTATGGGTCGAATCATCGGCCGTCTGTTAGGAGGAATCGGCCGAGTCGGGAGCTGTGAGGACCCGCGCAACCACACACTCTGCAAGTCCTCGGAAGCGGAACCGGACCCTCCTGCCTCTCCCTCCTCGTCCTCGTCCTCCTCCTCCTCAGAGCCGTGAGCAGAAGGTACCTCCTCTCCTCTCCCTGTGTGCTCCTCCTCCTCCTCCTCCTCCTGGTGCTCCTCTCTTCCTCGTGCGCGGAAGGTGTAGGCGACGGGTCCCTCCTGCCTCCTCGACCCCTGCCTCCAGCTCCTCCACCTCTGCCTCGCCCCTTCCCTCGCCCCTTCCCTCGTCCCTTCCCGGACCCCTCAGCTTCATCAGACCCCTTCCCCTTCCCAGTCGCTCTCTTGTAAAGCGACGACACCGACCTCAACACACCACCTCTGCCCACCATCTTCGATCAATCACCTGCAATTGAAAAGATGAAAT
Organism: Eragrostis nindensis; assembly: GCA_012490785.1. Classification (NCBI taxonomy): domain Eukaryota; kingdom Viridiplantae; phylum Streptophyta; class Magnoliopsida; order Poales; family Poaceae; genus Eragrostis; species Eragrostis nindensis. Next base: position 5,661 of record JAAXCT010003717.1, on the reverse strand, counting down.
CCATCAGTACTTCCAAACAGATGCAAAACAAATAAAACATATATAATTAGAAAGTAACATATATATATATTATTGAAAATATGAAAATAATTTAAAAAGACCGTACATGTATCAGAATAATCATCATAATCGGGATTAGCTTCATCATACGCCTCATCATCACTATCAGGCATGTCGATATCATTTTGCACATTCGCCGGAGGAGGAATGTCGCCTTCGTCCGCAAGGTTTAAATGTAACCGCTTAAGCAATTTCAAATCGTTCACATTATGAACCTCATCTCCGGCATCGTCGTCACTAACCGTTTCATTCTCCACTTCCATTCCGATCTGTTCGGTTAAGTCTATCTGAAAACCCTCTTCTTGCCCATGTTCTTGAAAGAACTCTTCCTCGTCTGGGTTGGCACCATATTGTAATCTTCATTGTTTGGGACAGGTAGTTTGCCGTTGTGGCGCTACCTTGTACACAACATCCCAACCTTGATACGGTCGTCGGTTGGCACGGGTATGAGCCATAATAAAACTTGTGTGGCCTGTGCGCCACAATGTATACATCGTCTCCTGGGTACACTGATGACTGTCGAATTTCGACTAGGCCAATACTAGGGGTCCGTCTCACTGCTTGAGGATCAAACCAATGGCATTTGAATATGACAGGAGTAAGAGGTTTGGACCCATGAAACTTGAGTTCGTATATTTCTTCAACTCTTCCGTAATACTCGACCCCATCGTCCCCCGGAGTAAAAACTCCGGTATTAGTGGTTCTTCGATTGGGCCGACTCTGCTCATAGCTTGTTGTGTGAAAGCGGTACCCATTAACGTCATAACTTCGAAATGACCTAACCCTATAGGCACAGCCATCGGCAACTTGTCTTAGATCGGCACTCATAGACGCATCAGTTTGGCTGCAAGTTCAGCAGGATCGTTAGTTATATTATTCGCACGTAAGCAACTTGTAAGCGATACGAAAAAAATGCTAAATACCTTTTGTTTGAACCAAGAAATGAAATCAGGCATTTCATTTCCCGCACCCTTTGAAATAAGGATATCAACTTCCTGTGCGGTTGGTTCTCTTGATCCACGCCAGAATTCATGAATAAACTCCCTGTACCAACAAGGAACAAGTTGGTTGGACGCAGAATATTGAATACTAGGAAAAAAAAATTGGACAGTAACTTACTGCATGTACGGCAACACTTCGGAAAGGTTGGTCAACACATATAGCATGATAGTGCGCCACTCTCATGTTTCAAGGTCTTGTTGGTCCCTTCACTTGCAGTTCCGTGTTGCCCTAGGAAAAGGCTGAGCTTCGATTCGTTTTCGCTAGCATTGTAACGAGGAGCTGGATAATGCACGCTCGGAAGGTTGTCTGAATAGTATTTGATGTGAAGTTTGACACCCTCCTCCAGAACGTAAGCCTCTGCAATGGAAGCTTCAATTTTGCATTTATTCTTGCATTTCGTTCGAAGAACCTTTTGACACCTCTCAATTGAATAGCACCAACGGTTCTGCGCAGGCCCCCCCATTCGTGCCTCATACGGGAGGTGCAAAATCATATGAAACATCGGAGTGAACATGCCGGGTGGAAATATCTTCTCCAACTTACAGAGCAACACAGGCGCCATTTTTTCCATATCTGCAATCACGGTCTTAGATACCTCCTTGGCACAAAGCTCGCGGAAGAAATAGCTCAACTCGGCCAGCACTAGCCACACATGATCAGGGAGATAGCCTCGAACCATCACGGAAGAAGCCGCTCAAGCCACATGTGGTAGTCATGACTCTTTGCCCCGGTGATTCGCATAGTTGTTAAGTTCACCCCTCTACTCAGATTCGCTGCAAACCCATCAGGGAACACTAACGTTTTGAACCATTCTAGTACTTCCCTCCTTTGAGGCCTCGTAAGGACGAAATCGGCCGGAGGCTTCCTCCATGACTTGCCGGATTTAGGAGGCGCCATGTCTAGCTTAGGTCTATCGCATAACGCTGCTTGATCGACTCTTGCCTTCACGTTGTCCCTTGTCTTATCAGGAATGTCCATGATTGTTGCGAAAAGAGGAACGCTAATGCCATGTTCAGTGTGCATTAGGTCAATGTTATGTGGAAGAAGAAGGTCTTCCATATAGGAAAGCCTCCACAAGCCGCAGATCTGAGTGAAGGCATGTAGCTCACCATATCCCACAAAACCACCTTCTTGTTCATCAACCACAAGCATCTAACTCAGCACGCACCTCGGCACCTGTCATGAACGGCCGTGCTTGGTGGGGCACTGCGACACCTTTCGTGAAATTCTTTTTGTCTCTTCTGAATGGATGGTCAGGAGGAAGGAACTGTCGGTGTTGGTCGAATGAAGAAAACTTGCCACCTTTCTTCAACCAAATGAACCTCACAATTGTCTTGCATACTGGGCATGGGAACTTGGAGTGAACACCATGGCCGCAGAATGTCCCATACGCCGGCAGGTCATGCAGAGAGTAGTGGTAATTAACATAAATTCTGAAGTTTTCCTTTCTAGATGAATCGTATGTCCATACCCCTTCCTCCCAAGCACGGACCAAATCATCGATCAGAGGCTCCATGTACACAGACATATTATTCCCCGGGTTTTCAGGAATTATCAGCGACAAGAATATGTTCGTCGTTGTTGAAAGAGGATGCCGGGGGGGGGGGGGGGGGGGGAGATTCAGGGGTATTATAAAAAAGGCCAACAACTGTACGGGGCAGCTCCATTCCATAAGGATTGAACCCATCTGTTGCCAACGCCACACGTACATTACGAGCCTCCAGAAGCTTTTATGCCGTGAATCTCATCAAAATGTTTCCAGGCTTCACCATCAGATGGATGTACAAGCTTATCGGGATTGTATCGGACTCCATCTTTGTGCCATGTCATCTGTTTCGCGGATTCCTCGGTCATGTAAAGGCGTTGGATCCTCGGTATGAACGGAAGGTACCGTAGGATTTTGCGGGGACCGCGAGCTGCCTCTTTTGGCCATCAGCAGCGTCTACCTCCATGAACCTAGAGGATCCACACTTTGGACAGTATTTTGCTTCCGCGTGTTCTTTCCTAAATAAGATGCATCCCTTTGAACACGCATGTATCTGCTCATATGGCATTTTAAGTGCACGAAGGAGTTTCTGTGCCTCATACATGTTCTTCGGCAGAATGTGACCTTCCGGAAGCAAGGTGCCAATAACTGTCAACATAACATCGAAGGCGTTTCGACTGAAGCTGAACTGGGACTTTACGGCATTAGACATGCAATGGCATCAGCTGAGAGACCTTGGAATGCATGTGAAGAGGTCGCTGTGAAGAAGACAACATGTCGTAAACGCCTTTGCGGTCTCCTCTGGCTCCTCCTCTCTACGTTCTTCATCCACATTGAAATGTGCTTCATGGTAGTCATAACATGTCTTCTACCCCACCATCAGCATCATAATCATCGACGCGTTGTCTCACGACGTCGTCTCTCACACGTTCGGCTTCACCATGGTACAACCACCGAGTATAGCCTGGCGTAATCCATTCAGAATAGATGTTTAGCCATGACATCCTTTGTTTTTCGCCGCGTGTTGTTACAACGGCTGCAGGGACACCAAGTGGCACTCGCTCCTTTAGCCTTGGCAAATGCTAGTTCCATGAAAGCTTCTGACTTCTCAATCCATTCGTCGGTAAACTCAGTCCGACTTAAGCGGCCCGTGTACATCCACTCACGGTCTTCCATCCTTTAACAGATATTATCAACGAGTAATATAAAGTTAATTCATTTACATCGATCTACACGATGTTCCAACTGTCTAATAGGTGAGATAGGTCCTAATCCCACCCGAGGATGCGTAGATGCGGTTAGTTTCCAAGGTCTACTCCTGTCGAGACAGAATTTCGACAGCACCTCCCCGCTGTTCTCCAAATACACGTCCCGCAGGGAGATTGTGTATCCGGAGAAACAACAGGGAGGTGCTGCCGAAATTCTGTCTCGAACCGAGTAGACCACGGAAACTAACCCATCTACGCATCTTCGGGCTGTCCCAAAAACGTGGACAATTCGAAACAGATACAGTCTTAGATATGCAAAGATCTGCATATCTCCAACTGTATCTCTTTCGAACGGGAGACGCCAACTAGGTTACGCGTGACCTACATACATGAATGGAAAAGGGGTTGGTTTGATGCCTCACCTTGCTGTGCTGCAAAGTGACCGGGGGAGGACGGTGTGCACAAGCCTCTCCTGCAAAAGAACGGAACATTCAATTTATTAATAACATCCATTAATTCATCACCTCGTGGAGCAAAATGAAACACATAGGTTCTTGACATACAAATATAGGTGTGTACTCTCTATAGGTTCTTGACATACAAAACAGAGAAGGGTGAATATAAAGGAGTGATGGTAATTTATGTGCACAAGAAAACACCTGTAATGCAGGGTGGTATTTTTCTCCCCTGTAATCAGCTATTTGGGTAATCGAAAACAGCCATACAGCACAATGGCATGACCAGAAGCACAGGCTTTGCAAAATTGATATTTCAAGTGCCAAATTGATAACTAAAAGGTGAACAAATTCACATCAGTGATCAAATTAGAGGGTTGCCATCAATTCATACCAGAAGCACAGGCATTGTTTATCAAGGAGAATTATTTCAAGATGGACATGTGGTGCCATCAAAGTCTTCAGTATAGAAACAAGAGGTGCCACAAAAGCTTCATCGCCGAATGTAATGCTTAAGGGATGTACGGATCGCAACATATTTCCTATCTTAACTGCATGCTCAAGTATTTGATTCTAATGGAAATGATTTCAAAGCACTAGTGTATAAGTTCATGCCACGAGGGGACCTGCATAACTTATTGTACTCAACTCAAGAGGGCGTGAACACTTCAGATTTGAACTATGTTTCACTGGTTCAAAGGTTAACACTCGTGGTGGATGTATCAGACGCATTGGCATACCTCCACCATAACATCAAGGAACGATTGTTCATTGTGACATTAAACCTAGCAACATTCTTTGGGGCGATTATATGGTGGCCCACGTTGGAGACTTTGGACTTGCGAAATACAGAGACGATTCCACATCATCCTCTACTGACTCAAATTCGATTTCTCAGCTGCATTAATGGGAACCATAGGATATGTTGCTCCAGGTATTGTTCACTTCACAGTTAGCTCTTTCACTAGTACCTTGGGATTGTATCAACATGTCAAACGTGAACTAAATTCTTCCGTATACTACAATATACAGAGTGTTCCCAAGGAGGTCAAGTTTCAACTTCCTCGGATGTCTACAGCTTTGGAGTAGTTCTCCTTGAAGTATTCATTCATTCGAAGGAGGCCAACTGATGACATGTCAAGGAAGGATGGATAGGAGCATTGTAAAGTTCACAGAGATCAACTTCCCTGAACAAATTCACATCAGTGATCAAATTAGAGGTCGCAAAGACTGGCCTGTAGCGGATCTACTCGCAGCCGAGCTGCTGTGGAGGTGTTTCGTCGTTGATGTTTCTGGCCGCCAAGCTCGCCGTAGAGGTGCTCACGGCTGAGCCTGCGGTTGACTTTCTCGCCGCCGAGCTCGCCGTAGAGGTGCGCGCTGCTGACCTCGCAATAGGCTTTCTCGTCGCGAGCTCGCCGCGGCGGCGGGGGAGGGCGCGGCGGTGGAGGGG
>JAAXCT010003716.1:0-26871 GCA_012490785.1 Eragrostis nindensis | reverse complement strand
AAAAAAAAAGGGATCAGCAAATCAGGCAAATACGATATGCAGCCTGGTGGATCAATTTTGTAACCCCTATGTGCTGTCTAAATCGACAAGGTCAATTGAAGTTTTGATTGTAACAATATAGTAGTGTCTTAGAAATTTCAGTATCTCACTGCAAGCAATAATTATTCAGAACTTGACATTCTTTAGATTCAGAAGAAGAAAAAAATTGGAATCTGCAACGCAAAACCTGGCAACGGTTTCTTAACTTTTCTTACCGGGCGAGCACGCATCAAATCGCCAATTCGCTTGTCAGTCAGCACCCTCAACACGTGCCTTGCACCAGGGTTGTTGCTGCAAAAGGCACGACAGGGCAGAGCCCATCTCCTCATCTTAACACATGCTGCTTGCATCGCGACAAGCAGAAAGAAATGGAACGAAGAAAAATATCAGGGACGCTGATGAGCTAGCACGCCCCGCTCTGTACTCAACCTGCGAAGGTTAGGTATAGATTGATTGATGGGCTATGTGCCGATAACCGTTGATCGCCTACGCGAAAGCTTTCATCTCGCTAGGTGGTGCAAAATGCTGGGAACTCGTACTGTCCGCGGCCAAGAGAAGCGGACGCAGCACGAGGAATTCCCGGTGCAGAGCGCAGCACACATCCCGGTTCCTGCAAGATCCGGTGCTCTCGTGTCCTCTTTCTGAACCGCAGAGAAAGTCGTTCTGTTGAGGGAAGGTGATGAGCCGGCGCTCTCGTGTCTTCTTGTCTCAGAAAGAGGACGAAAACTGTTGGGGGAGATGAGCAGTGCATCATCCATCCAGCATCGGCGATCCCCACGCAACTGCGGGTGTGTACCACCATGGCGTGGCGATCGCTTCGTCTTCTTTTTCTCGCCATCTTTTTGTTCCGACGCTGAAAGGAAATTCCGAAAGGGACGTGTAAAGCGCTGCTTTTCAGAGGCAGTTTTCAGCGTGCTCGGCCTCTGAATTCTGCAGCGGTGCAGTGGTAGTAGAATAAAATTCTCGTGGTCCGTTTTCTCTGCAACAAGTTGCCCGTTCGGGGGTTTATGCGCTAAAGTTGGCCTTTCTGGTAGTATGTTATAGGTGTCTCTTTGTATCTACAGCGGTGTAATTGTTACTGACTGTGCAGACTGATCAGCTTTGGAGAGTAGCGTTCCCGTGGACTGCACTGCGTGAGGCCATTTCTTACCGCTGCTAAACCTTATCCTCTTGAAGAATCAGGAGTACTCAGTCTGGCACCAATCTATACGAGACAAAACCACTGTCTTACTGAGAATTACTCCTATTTCTGTCGCTGGATCCAACACCTTTATCCCACTAAGGTTTATACCCTAGATTCCTTTTGACTGTCATATCTGATGATGGAGGGGATCAAAGATTACCATATAAAACCACACAATTTCTGGCATGCAACCATCCAATCAGCATCTTGGATCAAAGAAGTACTGAACTGAAATTATTTACGCATCTGCTACTATACTAGTCATGACTAGCGACCAAAAAAGGACAATCCAAGATGGTTCAGCCAAGATGAAGTGACTGTATATCGTCATTCCCTTGACATTTTCTGTACCGGTGGAATCTTTTGATCGGCTGGATGGTGGCTTCGATCGTTCTGCAGTGCTAGTAGCTGTTGCTCGAGGATTGTGGTTTCAAGGTAACAACAAGCAGTACCCTGTAGGCCAACGGATCCCTTTCGTACCAATGAACGGAGGGAGAGAGACAAGGCAAATTATGCTGATCTGAAGCCTAAACTACCGTCAGCGTCCCCTGAAGTCGATCGGCAAGGGCTCGAAAACTTGTGGAAGCTCGAAGCCTTTGCTGATTGATCAGTTAGTAGTACATGTTACAACCACTGGCAAATTATGACAGTGTACGCAGACGACTGACCGTTCACCAAGAACACACAGCTGCGTACATACATGTGCAGAGATGGTCGCGTCGTGGTATCATGTACTACTAGGGCCCCCGGCTGCGGTTTTCAGAAGAGGCTGTAGCGCCTTCACCACGATGGTCATGTTGGGCCTGAAATCCGACTCGTACTGCACGCACAACGCCGCCACCGCCGCCATCTGAAACACCAAAATCCTCCACATTTTCTTACTGACAGAATATGATCTGAAAGAGCGTCAGTTAACAGCAGAACTGATTAACATGGTTTCTTTACCTTTGCGACTGCTTTTGGAGGGTAGTCACTCCCCAGCTTGGGATCGACGCACTGCTTCACCTTGTCCTCGCTCAACCGTGGCGTCGCCTTAATCAACATCCGAGCACGACGAATTCAGGCACCCAATCAGAAAAAATACGGTCCTCGATCAGACATGATCGACCGCGAGATAGCTAGAGGCTTGAGCGTGAACTCACCCAGGTTACAAGACTTTGCTGTCCTTTGGGCATGGTGTGGTCCACGGGCTTCCTGCCGGTTAGCAGCTCCAGAAGGATGACTCCAAAGCTGTACACATCGCTCTTCTGCGTCAACACTCCCGTCATCGCGTACCTTTAGAAAAGGATGTCGCAACTCGTTAGCATTGTTAAGTCGTTTTAGTACTCGCTCTAGTTCAAGACCGTCCGTCTCAGCCCATCCAATCGCTGACAGATCGATGGCTTGTGCTACGTAACTCGCATATCACGGAACTAGTAAACACTGTTTTTCCATTTGCCGGGTCGATCGAGAACGTATGTGGTGGATGCAAGGTTTGCAAAAGCTAAGAAAAGATCGAAGAAGAAATTTGTTAGTGCTCGATCGTACTCGGGAGCATGGTAGCCGAAGGTGCCGAGGACGCGGGTGGAGTGGAGGCGCGCGGCGCCGTCGGGCGCCTGGCTGGTGAGGTTGAAGTCGGCGAGCTTGGACTCGTAGCCGTCGAAGAGGAGGACGTTGCTGGAGCGCACGTCCCGGTGCACGATGGACGGCTGCACCTTCTCGTGCAGGTACTCCAGCCCCCGCGCCGCGCCGTACGCGATCTTCACCCGCTCGCTCCAGCTCAGCGCCGGACCGGGCGTCGCGTCCTTCACGCCCTTCTTGCCTGCAATGCAGTGTTTGTTCCGCCGCGTTTCATTCGTCATCACACTCTTCCATCCATATATGGCACAAGAATTTGATCGCTAATCTTGGTGATTATTATGCTGCATTAGAACACGACACTCTACCTACCGTGCAGTGTGTCGTGCAGCGAGCCGTGCGAGGCGAACTGGTAGATGAGGACCCGGTGGCTGTCGTCCAGGTAGTAGCCCATCAGCTGAAGGAAGTACTCGTTCTTCAGCCTCGACACCATCGACAGCTGCATTAGCAATAGAAAAAACAAGACAACGATTTTTCAGTGACTGTTGCAGAATCGCGTTTGGTGATGCAGAATCGCCAAACGCGATTTCAGTAAACAATTTTGAACGTTTTTAATGATGCAGAATCGCGCTACTGTTGCCAGTCGTCGTCGTGCTGATGACCTGACCTGAGCGGAGAAGTCCGCCATGGAGTCCTTTGACACGCTGGGATCGAGCTTCTTGATGGCCACGGGCTCACCGGAGGTGAGCGTGGCCCGGTAGATTTGCCCGTAGGAGCCTTCGCCTATCAGGGCCCGCTGCCCGAAGTTCCCGGTGATGTTGTTCAGCTCGCCCATGGAGACGGCCGGCACGTCGATGGGGAGAACTTTCGGCGGCCCGCCGGGCCTCGGTGCGTTGTTGGGTCCTCTTGGCTTGCCAGGGCCTGACGACATTGCAACATGCACGTCAGATTTCAGTGACCAACCAAGTGCTCCTCTTCGTTTCAGGTTCCGATCAACGAAAGTGCTGCTGTTTACTGAACTATGCGTTCGTGCTGTAATTGTTCCATTTTATGTTCAGAGATGTTGTGGTCAAAGACAATATCGTTTCGTGCTGAATTATCGCGACGATAGTTTGCTGTTTAAAATCCTTGATGCCGACAACAAGAAGAACGAGTTGACCAGGACATTTTTTTCCCAGGAAATTCATCATGTCACTTGTACCATCCTACTACTGCATTATGCACGGGTGTTCAGTTTCATGCAACTATCAGTGAAACAAGATGAGAAATCAGGGAGTTTCACCTGCATTGTTCCGCGCCGCAGGTGCCGGGTGGTAGCTGGGCGGTGCCCCCCGTATGTGTCCTCCTTCACGCCGCAGCAGCAAATCATCGTTTTTGGGCTTTCCCTTACACCGCCTTGAAGATATGCAGTTTGGTGGCGGCCCGGGGAGCCTTTGTGAAGGATAATTGCTGCAAAATGGAGAATTCTCACTCCTTACATTGATCATACAAAAGTATATCACCTTTTTGACCTATTTCCCTAAAAATGGACTTAGATTTTTCGCTCCAATCAAGCTAGAGTTGAAAACAAAACTGGCAGGATATTCGAATCTGAACACGGAAACAATCGATGGAGGCGACCAGGAATTAAAGGAGACCAGACAGAGGCAAGGAGCACGTACGACACAGGCCAGCCGTAATTTGTTGCTCCTCCCCGACGACGAGGCGCAAGATGTACACAGGGGACGGACGACCGTGGAGACGGTCGTGTCTCGTCGCGTCGGGAAAGAGGCGGCGGCGACGGCAAACGGAGAGGAACGGAAGGCTAATATGGGGGAATAGAGAGACGCCAGCATGACCGCCGCATTTCGTGGGCGCAAATTTGTGTAGACGGAGAGAAATCAGGCATGGCATGTTCACGACTTGTGCAGACGGCCAAATTTGGCAGTGCTGGAACTCACGCTATGGCCAATCACGCGACGCGAACTACGAAAATGGCTCATTGATCCATTGGGCAATTGGAAATTAGTGATGGAGATAAGAATTAGGAAATCTAGACCCTTCATTACCCCCATCATATTAAACCTCAATCCTCCATTTCCTGTGGCGGGGCTGCACAACAGTCCTTCCCTTGCATAACGAGATGTCCACCGGTCGCCAGACACATCAACTATGCAGAGGGGAGGAAACTTGCCACGCTTACTTACCAGTTATCCAGGCCACGGCGGCCTATGTTTCAACAAGAGAGCTCATACCATCAGGGGGCAACAACAAAAAAAAGAAAGCCACAGCACCGACGGATCAAAATTTTAACAAAGCAAAGTAGCTACGGCCATATATAGTACCAGGACTGTTATCATCAGTACTAGAGAGAAAATGTTCTTTGCAACAAACACGGTTCAACATCCAGACAACAACCCAACAAAACATACGATATGACAGAGGATTTAAATGGTCCACGAAACTGACTGACGATACTTCAGTTCTTGATCTTCTTCTTCGGCCTCAGCTGAAAAGAAAGACAATAAAATTTCAGTACATCTGAATAAGTATCAAGATTAGGCGATAGATCATCGTATCATAAGCATGCATGGTAAAGCAAAAGCAACACATCTAACACGAGATTTACAGATATCCAAGAGTCATGATACTTCTTATACGACTACCTAGTCATACGTAGAGAGTATAACTACGCTACAACTGTATCTGCTACAGATCACTACTACTACAGCATGGTAAGGAATAAGCCACGAATCTAAAACGATATCATAAAACTGACAGTCATCCAAGCATCATGATACTTCTTCTAAGGCTACAAGTCATGGGTAAAAAGGGTACAACTACACTGCGACCATATATATGCTAGTGCTACAAATAACAATAGCTACATCTAACGGTGTTAACTATATGCAGAACAAGGGAACGGAAAACCACTAGAAAATTTGCATGAACTTATTATGGGGGAACAAGCATGGTGCTAGCCTATATCACTTCGCAAAAAACACTCACCTGGTTGCTGTGACCACACTTCTTCTTGCGGCAGTTGACAGCCCTGGGGTGCAGGCGTGCATAGCACCTGCAAACAAATGTGAAGAATACCATGTCAATGAATTGAAAAACCGTCAAGGTTCTTTAGCAGGGAATATGAGAGAAATTCCGCTCCAGTTTTGGCTTCAGTGTGGTTAACGTAAGAAGAGTAATAGATTGTCCCAGAGGAACAAACGAAAGAAAAGATGAGAAACATGCCACAAAAGAACGGTAGAAGAACAGGATCAACTTGAAGAAATAAAACAGGAAATTTTGCTGATTCACTTAAAAGCTCAATTGAAAAAGAGTGCGCAAAGGAAGGTGAATCTGATGGCATCAGTGTGTAGATGCTTTAGTGGTAGTGCATTTGATTAGACGAGCGCACGCTAATAAGCTTTTCTCAAGTACTCACATGTGCGAATATTTCGATTGGGCTTCCAAAGTGCCAATCAGTCATGTTTGAATCACTAATCGGCGATTTCAGCAGTGCATATCAACAGCCCAGCATAGTTTTAAAACAGTAATCAGCATATAGATAACATTTCCTAAATTGATCATTCATTCTAACGTTCTAACTTCTCTCTTACGTGAATCTAATACTAACATGGCAATCATACGCCCGAGACAAGTTGTGCTTCCTATGATAACAATCCGAAACAACATCTAACAGAACGATAATCTTAGAGCAGAAATGAAGTTTGGATTGACAGTTGAGAGTTTGTGGGAGGAACTTACTTGCGGCAGATCATCTTGTCCTGGTTGTACTTGCGAGCGAGGGCCTGCAGCGATGGCTCGATGATACCACCGCGGAGCCTGAGCACGAGGTGAAGGGTGGACTCCTTCTGGATGTTGTAGTCGGCCAGGGTGCGCCCGTCCTCCAGCTGCTTCCCGGCGAAGATCAGACGCTGCTGGTCCGGCGGGATTCCTGCGGACGGAAGCAAGAAGAGCTGAGACGCAAGAGCGCAACAGAAGAAGAGCCGAAATGGAGAAGAGGGACGCGTGCATACCTTCCTTGTCCTGGATCTTAGCCTTAACATTGTCGATGGTGTCGCTGCTCTCGACCTCGAGGGTGATGGTCTTACCCGTGAGGGTCTTCACAAAGATCTGCATCTTGCCCGCCTTGGATGTTCTTCTCCTCCTGCGGCGGCTTCTCCTCTTCCTAGTCGAGCAGCGGCGGCGGAGGAGAGGGGTGCGTCGGTTTTATACCTCCGCTTCTTTAGGGTTTGGTCTGCAGGTAGGGGAGTGAGACGGACTGGCGAAGCGGGCCGCTGGAATTGCGCGGTGTGCTGAACGTGCTTTCGTAGTGTGGGAGTGAGTGAGCTGGCCCGTGTATGTCTCGGCTCATTTTTATTGGGCCTGCGTCGAAAATGGAAATTTGTTGGGCCGGCCATTTCATGTTGCTTCCTCAGTTCCTCTTGGGAGTTGAACGAAAATTCGAGGGCCCTTCTCCTTAAACAACATGATGTCATGTGATTTGATTATGCATGTTACTTGCTAAAGTCGGCGTCGTCGCGGCTTGTATCGAAAAATTTACACGGAAAAATGTCTCATTTGCCTTCTGATGTCATGCAATTTGATTATGAATGGAACTTGGTAAAGCCAGCATCACAGCTGGTATGCAAAAGATTGACACGGACAAATGCTTCTCTGCTAATCAAAGGATGAAAGGGTCTTCGAGTTTACAATCCCTCTTACGACAATTACAACACGAAGTCACTTTTTATATCAGACTAATTCCAATTTGGAAAATTAACAGCCAGAGACTATTTCATGAGTTCAACGATATAATATTGCTACAGTGACACTGAAGTTCTAAGAGATGCGTTCACCGGTTCGTGAAAGTCAGTGAAAAGCACGGAGGCATCACCGTCGCCAACGCATATTCAGACACGCCTTTCGGAATTATCGCAAATAATTTAACAATCAATTAACGGCTCACCCAGGAGACCACTTCCTCCCCGCCTCTCTCCAAGCAGAGACCCTTTCTCCATCAACAACAGCCACTGAGATTAGTACGTAGTAGTACTAATCAGTCCGCGTTGCTGGAGAGAGTCCACGCATCATTTGATGGGTGCATCTGGTGGAGGCAACGAGGCCGGACGAAAGTGTCAAACCTCGCGCGGGCGAGCTATAAGTAGCGGCCATGGACATGCCGACTCCACAATCGTACGCTCAGATCACAACAAAAACACAAGTGAGCAGCCGAGCACCCAGCCCTCGCGCCGCTAGCTCGCTGCACTGTAGTTGCACCGCGCACATATACACAGCAGCGATATTCATATCAAGAAGCTAGAGACAGAGAGGTTTCCGAGTTTTTTTCTCGGCAAAAGATCGATGGCGCATCCTTGGATACCAACGTTAGCTGTGGTGGCCCTGTGCGCGCTGCTCTGCCTCGCGGCGCTCGGCGGCGCGCGGGCGCACGAGCTGAGCCCGGCGTACTACGACGGGTCGTGCCCGAACCTCTACGACACGGCGCGGCGCGTCATCCAGGAGGCACGCGTCGCCGACCCGCGCATCCCGCCAGCCTCCTCCGCCTCCACTTCCACGACTGCTTCGTCAACGTGCGTGTTTAATTTGCTACCAGCCATGCGCCGTGCGCGCACCGAGCACGTGCTTTGATAAGACGGAACTGACTATACTGATGGTACTGTGCAGGGTTGCGACGGATCGCTGCTGCTCGACGACACGCCGACGATGGCCAGCGAGAAGGGCGCCGTCCCGAACAAGGGCTCGGCGCGGGGGTTCCCCGTTGTGGACGACATCAAGGCCGCCCTGGAGAACGCTTGTCCCGGGGTCGTCTCCTGCGCCGACATCATCGCCCTCGCCGCCGAAATCTCTGTTGAGCTGGTCAGTGGCCACAAGACATGCATAGACCATGCACATGTACAAGTAGCCGTCGAGAACAGCAGAGCACGCGGTCGAGTGCTGTTAGCAATTAATAATGACGCTGTTTCCTTCTGATTTGATGAGCAGGCAGGAGGCCCCTACTGGAGGGTGATGCTGGGCAGGAGGGACGGCATGACGGCCAACTTCAACGGTGCGCAGAACCTCCCGAACCCGACGGAACGGTTGGACGAGCTCAGGCAAAAGTTCGCCGACGTTGGCCTCGACGACACCGATTTCGTCGCCCTCCAAGGTACTTTGTCGCACGAAACAAGAGCAACCTCGCCGTGGCACGCAGCTTTGGTGCTCGAATGCTGACACCTCTCGTTGCACCTCGCAGGGCACACACCATCGGCCGCGCGCAGTGCAGGTTCTTCCAGGACCGGCTCTACAACTTCAGCGGCACAATGCAGCCGGACCCGACGCTGGACCAGGGGTTCCTCGCCGAGCTGCAGCAGCGCTGCCCGGCGGCGGTGAGCGACAACATGGGCCTGAACAACCTCGACCCGCCCACGCCGGACACCTTCGACAACAGCTACTACGCCAACATCCAGGGCAACCGCGGCGTGCTCCGCTCCGACCAGGCGATGCTCTCGGCGACGGAGGAGGGCGCGGCCGCCACCGCGCCCATCGTCGGGCGCTTCGCTGCCAGCCAGGCCGACTTCTTCCAGAGCTTTGCAACGGCGATGATCAAGATGGGGAACATCGCGCCGCTGACGGGCAGCATGGGGGAGGTCAGGAGGAACTGCAGAGTGGTGAATGGAAACTAATATGAATATATGTTCGTAGGTTCGAAAGTGGGGTGGAGCATATTTGATTACTGATTTGTTTTTTAACATTCGTTGAACATGTAAATCCTTGAATTCATTGAGTATATAATCCGGCATCATTTCTCATCATAAATAAAGGAAATAGAAGGTTCTTAATATCTCAGATTGTGGGGAAATGTTGCAAACGCAAACAGCTCACAAATTTGCCAAATAAATGTGACTATACAGTCCACGGTTACACGCGTGTAACAAGCTAGCCAAAACAGTACCACTTGATCTCACCAAAACAGAAGCTAGTAATTTTCAAAACTCGCATTGACTGCAGGCCAGATTCAGCATGTTAAACCAGAAGAGTTGAAAGTAAAGTATGATATAAATCAATTAATTAGAATGCTAGTAATATAAAACATCCAAAGCGAAAACTCCTAAACGTACAATGCTGATATAACAGCAAAATTGCTAAATAGAAGTTACAATTTACAACACACGGCTACAATTACAACTTATTCAGTTAATTATAATACTGTCATAGGCTAGTTTTACAAAGGAAAATCATGCCTCCCAAGCTCGCTAGGTGGGGGCAAAAGAAGAGCAAGGCGTTGCTTGTATCTTTCAATCCGTCGAAGCCGTTCCTTTTGCAACCTGTCAAAGAAACATTTTCAAAAAGGAATGAAATAACTGATTGTTCAATCAAAAAATAATCTTGTGTTATAATTTATCAATGCACTTTTAGTTTGATATGCAATTCTACCAAGGTAAGAAAGCAGTCAACTTGATTATCGAAAGGCACTTATATATATCCAAGTTATAACAACGCCTCAAAGACACAAAACAGCCATCTCCATTGCATTACAATCTTTCAGTCTTTTATTTTTTCTGATAATCGATTTAAAAGACAAAGATCAATAAGGGATGGAAGAAACAAAAGTATACATACCCGACACGTATCTTTTTTGCACGTTTTACATGCTGCTTCAGTAAGTCACTTGTGTTATATTCACCATCAGCATTCTGCAGGACATAAGATCAAATCCATTGATACAAAGTTTAACAGCGCACTATTTAATGAAATCGCATGTATTTCTCTGATCCAAAGATGATAGATAACTATACATAAACAACTGCAAATTGTAGCACAAATTAGCAAGTTTTCCTGAACAAAGAAAATCATTTCGAACAAAGAAAAGTTCCCGTTTAGTGTCAAGTAACAAAACAAATTTAGCTATGCAACATTTCATGATAAATTATTTGTAGAACACATGATCCGGTCATGCAAAAATGTTGGATTAGTACTTTTAGCCAGATCCAGTATGATTTAAGGTAATACTCATTGTGCGTGAACAGCATCAGAGATGTATAATATATATATATATATATACAAATGCTAAATAAAAAAATTGCAAGGTAGCTTTTGTCGAGATACCTTTTGTGGCTCTTCATCTGAATCTTCATCCTCGGTATTAATATTGTCCTTTCCTGATATCCTAGAATCTACGACTGAAGCAGGCAAAGGTCTTGGAAGAATTGGCTCGCCATTTCCAAAGCTTGGCTAAATAGAGCAGTGAAATAAGTGCATGGATAAAATGGCACACATTCATACTGGAGAACAGACTGAAGTTGCATTAAGATACCAAGAAGAAAAAGGAGAAAATAAAATGATTCCAAACTAAAAACCGTTGGTAACGGATTACATTTCTGGAATCTAGACTGCATATTTATCACGAAAAAAAAATAAAGGAAGACAGTCCAATCCGTCCACAATATAACAGTAGCCATGTGTAAACTGAGAAACTGAACTCAGCCATTCACACAAGTATACAGCCTGTGAATTAAATGGCAACAGTACGGTGAAAGTAAAAGGAGCAAAATCCAGAACAAAATATACAGTTGTACCCAGGCAATTGCTTTTACAACACAAGATAAATACATGTAATCATTATTTTATACCACAGCATAAGGCTTAAATTAACCTTAACACAAAGATCAAAAATTGCTGAGGCAAGGATCAACAGTCAACCTCAATATAGATGACTTATAAGCAAAAGGGCTTAAATTCATTCAGATCAATAATGATATAATGTCCTCAATCGAAGCATCTGACCAGAACCTACTTTAGTTGTCATATAACATACAAAACATATCTGAAGAACAGATGCAGTTTCAATCAAGATAAAACAATGGAACACTGCATTCCAGAGCAGTTTAATAAGCAACCAAGCCCTGAAATTTGTCTGAAAGAAGGACAGTATGCTAACCTGACTTTCATGTGGAACACCATTGCGCACCCAAGATCGACAAAGAGCATACAAGGATCCTGACTCACTTTCCAGCAAGTTAACCTTTCAAGCAAACAAAGCATTGTCAGAAGTAATGTCACTTCTGTAGGCACGTGGACAGGGAAAATTCCTAATATATAGCAAAAGTAAAAATTATTCCATCTTATTAGATATGGTAATGACAGTATGTAACAAACTGAGTGCAAATTCCCCATTTCACTAACCTACTTCTAGGAGAAAAAGATCAGAAAGACTAGAGAGACAAAGATTACTTTGCGGTCATTAATCACCACAGTTGAAGACTCTTCTCTGCTCCTTTCCCTACAGCGAAGTCAAATGAAGAATTGTTATGTAACAATTTTCCGTTCAAAAAAACAAACGTTTTCAATGTTTGGTGTTTGTTGTTTACCTGTCCTTTGAGTTGTTCTGCTCGGTAGCTGGAGCAGTCGGCGGGACTGGATTCATCTATGAAGTTCCAACAGAATACAAGAAATTGTGTCAAGCAAGCTTCAATTACTAATCATTCAAGAAGAACTACCTTCGAGGTTTGAGGAATATCAAATATTAAATAGACAGAATACTATTATTTGATCTTCCTCCAGCAGTTCATATATGGACTAGATCCACAATGTCTATCCCCTCATGTTATTATAATCTCATTTACAACCACACTAACATTCCACACTTCCACGGTATTGCCGAGAATTTTAATTAAAAGCCTCAATCATGGCATGCTCAAATCAGCTAAACTTTCAAAATTCACCTAGATCACCTCCCAAAACTACAAGACCAACATGTAACTGAAGATGACCAAAGCAAAATTCCCCTTCCTGTCGGAGCTCAAGAGCTAAAAGTCACTAACCTTGGGCTGCGGAGCTAGAGGAATTCCACGGGGAGCCTGCTCGGGGCGCACCGCCACGCCTGCCACCAACGCCCGAGGCACGGGGGCGTACGACCGGGGCTGCAAGTGCACCAGGGGCTGCTGCGGCTGCGCGATGGGGACAGCGACGGGCGTGTGTGCGCGGGTACCCCAATGCCATGGCGGGAATGCGGCGGTGCTGGACGGATCCGGCGGATGTCGCGACGGGGTAGAGGATGCCGTGGGGCGCCGAGGCGGCGTGGCTGGGCGGGTTAGGGTTTAGCGGGCGGCCGGTGAAGAGCGGGGGACCCGGGGCCGCCGCGGCGCCGGTGCCCCGAGGTGAGGAGGTGGCTAGGTAGGCGCGCGGAAGCGGGTGGGAGGCGACGGGCGCAGGAGGGGACGCGGCGGAGGTGGGCCGGCGGGGTGGTGGGCTGCGCCGGCGGCGGGGACGCCATGGCGTGGCGTGGCGCGGGCGGAAACGGGAAGAGCAGTGGACCGCGGTGGTTTGGTGGGGCCTCACTTTTGAAATGGTTTGAATCGGTTTCGCGTGGTGATGCTACGCGGCAGGGCCGGGGATCTTCGATTGTGCTAAGCATTCGATGCGAATTCGGAAGACTTTCCCCATAATTTTCCGTTGATCCAGAGAAGAATTCAAGCAACAAAGGGCAACGAGTCATACTAATTGGAATGACAAGACGTTCACCACTGCACTCGACGAGGAATGTGTGTTTATTTACTCTAAAAAAACAGGAATATGTGCAGCATTTTCCACTCCCCACAAATTGTTTGTGCGCTACTGTTTGGACCGTGTAACGCTATTGGCCTCTATATATGGATTGACTGTTGTTGAAAATCACCTGCATCCATAACAATGATATTCTTGAAAATAGTTTGTTACTCTAGGCACCGTGCAGAACTGCAGATGCATTCAGTACATTGCATAATTTTTCGCTGCTATCGATCGGCTGCCCCGCCGTGACCTTTCATCCTGTTGAAGGAGCATCACAGATACAGAGTTGGTAGCGTGTGCAGTGTACGTAACAGACACTACAAAGTTAGTTTTTCATATACAGAAAAAGGAGGAAACATTACATAATCTCTGTTCATCATGATTTGCCATTATATATAAGATCGCCCCTTGGATCGTTTGATGATAACTGTAAACAGACCCAACTCAGAGAAGTGGACATGACATGAGCCTGTGTATTCCTTTCGTGAAGCTCCTTCTGCTCAAAAATAATTGTCCCCACGGGAATAGCAGACACTGTTCGGAGCTTTCAATCTTTTCTCACTACAGATATATGGATATCAGGCACTCCAGCAGAACACTTATTTAGTATTTACAAATAAAGAAAATAGACAGGGACCCACATTATAAACTTATTGCCAGATCAATAATGTGTCAGGCTGCCGGCAACATAAAATTCTCAAAGCAACAGCAGCAAACTAGGATGGAACCTTTGATGCCATGGTACGAAGAACAATTCAGACGCAACCAAGTTAATCAAGTCAGATGATGCTTTTGTTTATCATAGATAAGAGACATTCATCACATGGTCAATCCAGAGATACACTACAAGCGTTTTCACAGCAAGCCTTCTTTTCAATAGCAACAGGATGCATGACCTAGTGTCCCGATCCAAGGAAGATATCTTGCAGGTTATTCAAATATTCATTTGAATACACCGACCAGCTCCTCCAATCATGTAGAAATAGCAGAACTCTCTCCTGGAAAGCAGATCAGCAGAATTTATCATATATGAATAGTCAAACTAAACTAACTCCAAACATGACAATAGCATATATTTGCGATAGAATATAAAATTACTTTAGAGTTTCAGCAACCAGGTTTCCATTAATGCTGCAGCAGAAGTCATGCAAGTTATGCATTACACAAGGCAATAGAGCTTGGAACTTGGCCTGGTATGTCAAATCTTTAGAGTACAGAATGTTTGACAATAGGGTCAGTCTAGCAATCATGATCTGCACGGGTGTCCCTTTAGTTGCAAAAGATTTGGTAAGGGCATCAGCAATCTGAAAAGAATGGACATCAGTGAGTGTGATGCAAATTATTACCTACCTCCCCAGCTGAATCAGCATTATCCAGGGCAAATTTCTTAGCATTCATTATCTGATTCCTGTCAAAAGACAATGCTTTCAGCATTCCTTCAAATTTATCGCCCTGCAAATAGGGTAAAATTTCAACTCAATATGACAACTAGAAGAACTTTCAGCTGAGACCATGCTTGGCAGGATATTTTCCTGGATAACTTCATCACATTGACACATCCTAACTAAGTACATACCAGATTGTCAGCTAAGCTATAGCGTTTGTTCCATTCGTTAGATTCCTGATTGGATGGTTTCCTTCCCTTGCTCTGCTCCTCGGGTTCCTCTAAGGATTTGTCTACTGCCGTATCATTTATCTGTCCCTTTTTCACAGGCCGATGATCATTGTTCTGCAAAACAAGAAGCTGTGTTACCTAATGGAGCTATATTTATAGAATTAACATAGTCGGTTATAAGAAGACTCAAGGAAACTTTCCTAACCTTTTCCTCATCAGGTTGATCCACAAAAGCTGACTGCATAAATGATGGGACATACCTGGAGGAGGAAAACTATTTATAAGGTATCTAACACTCTCATACATAAAATGTTTATGAGCTGTTTCTCATAGGTCCAGAGATATACAACATAAACAATACACGCACACTCAATTGACAAGGGGGTCAAAATACAAATGAAGCTGACAGAATACATATAAATCAAGTGCCTTCTATGACGGAATCTATAATAATAATCTACTCTTTCTTTATAAGTGCAACCACAAAAAGATCATTAACTCTATTTCTCTCAAACCTCAAGCAGCCACATCACCTCAATTGTTTCAACCATCCGATGCAACACTATGTGTTTGTTTCAGCCTTTGGATGTACTATCCTCAATCACCTTGCCTACTCGTTTGCTACAACTGAAACTCTCCTCATGCACAAAATCAAATTCGTCAGTTTGTGTTAATAAAGAAAGAAATCAGTTTTGTTTACCCAATTAGGCCACTCAATGCATCCTTTCATAAGCATTAAAAACTATGCCACATATGCATTTTGCTGACTTAGCTAATTATAGAGAAGAGAAACTTTCATTTCAGAGGCTTCATTCTAATGAAAGGAAGCTGGTCTCTTTCCTAAATTTAGTCTTGGAAACAATGAAATCAATGCATGAGAATGGCCTTAAACCCACCAACCAGCCAACCATTACCTCATTTACTTCTCTTATTTAATTCCATTGCAAATCAATGCTTGAGAGCCCAAAGGTTTTACTAATACGCATGCACTGCACACCCGATGAGGGCACTCCACATGTCCCCTCTCCTCAATTCCTAACTCAATCGCTCTCTATTTCTGAATTTTTTTTTCAGTTTATTGGCAGGATCTTTCCAGCTTCCTCCTCTCGCTGAATCATGATCCATCAGTTGACGTCTCCATCTCCAAGGGAGCTGGGCCTCTCACTCGCCTCCTGAAGATTGCACTTAGAGCAATCGTTCAATTATCGATTTGTTTGCCTATCAATAGTTGGTCCCTTCTTTTTTTCGTTCCCAAAGAATGCAGGTGGTAAGATTTGGCAATCCTATTTTCTCTACGTGAGAAACAAAGCTTCATGGAGGTCCAGTACAAATCCCCCCCTCTCTCTCTTTCTTCCACTCTCTCTCTCTCTATCAATTGCTTTCTTGCTATTCTGACCCAGTCCTTTTGTCCGATTCCATTTCCATTTAACCATTCTTCTTTCAAATCATTTTTCTCAAGTGGGGCTACACATCAAGTAAGTTCTCTTTTTGCCTTTACTTACTTACCTTTTTTTTTTGTTATAAACGACTACATACCTGTCCAATGTACGTTCTGACAGGCACAATTTCATATTTTCACTAACTTTGTAATTCATTAACCAATCTGTTTTAACCCCTTGACATCTAAT
This sequence comes from Eragrostis nindensis, assembly GCA_012490785.1. Taxonomy (NCBI): domain Eukaryota; kingdom Viridiplantae; phylum Streptophyta; class Magnoliopsida; order Poales; family Poaceae; genus Eragrostis; species Eragrostis nindensis. Next base: position 10,325 of record JAAXCT010003716.1, on the reverse strand, counting down.
TGAATTCTTGCTTGCAGATTGTCCCATTCAATTTGATTTTTGCCTATTTTGCTACCAACATGATTCCACTGATTCTATGCATCTCTCATATCGATCAAGGGTAACAGCTAGCGCTCTGTATTCTTATCTTAAAATAAATAGCGCTTGTGTTCATAGTGTTCGGTCGTTGGAGTTTACATGCATAGAGGATAATTATCACCTTTTTATTTTTTTCAAAAACAGAAGGGTACATTGGATGACCTTTCAAAGTGTAACTGCGGACAAGGTAAGTGTTTTGTTTGGTAGAGACTAACGCCATGTGTGTAAAAGTTGTGGCCCTCCCTCCATATGCCTTCTTTCTGAACATGTTATTCATAACCCATCTACTTCACATTTTTACTCACCCTTTAAATGTTTAATTTTATGAAATCCACCTATGTTCATCTATATTTTTTCACAAATTTCCGCAGCAACGCGCGGGGATTCTTCTAGTTTTCTATATAAGGCAGACCCACTATCTATCATCAATGGTTCTAAAGCTCAATCCTGGTGAAGCCACGTCACTCGAAAAATCCAAGCCGTTGGATATCCTTCAGCCTTTTGCATCTAGCCATCTATTTCATCACAACTCAACAGTGATACATACACCATTCACTTGATGAATGCCATCATTCCTCAACACAACATCAATTTGGCAGTTTCTGTTACTAAAGCACGACATCGTCAGTTTTTATTTCATTTAAACCCACCAGAGCAGCCCACTAGCCAGCATTACACATTGGCTTCTCTGCTTCAATTCTCAGAGATTAATGGCGCACTAACATAATCATCCAGCAGTCACTCACATTAACAATCCAAAAAAAAATGAAACAGTCCTCCACTATTGCCTCAAATCCCTTCATGTTGCAATTAATCATAATTATAACTCTAATGAAATAGTTATCCTCCTAGCAGTTACTACACATTGATTCTCTCCTTCCATTTCAGCATTCTACGTCACATGCACAACTATATATAGTGCCCTTATTCCTCTCTGCCTCAATCCTGTACTTATTCTCCATCACATATTCTCATCGCAGAATGCATGGAGTGCAAAGCCTCGCACAGGTTCTCTCTCACCGGAAACTACCATGTTCCACTTTCTTTTTACCTGCACTTAAATCCTTAGTGATTTACCTTTCTTATAATGAGATCAACTTTGTTTTGTTCATGTTTTGTTACAGTTTTTTTGTGCAAGCGCGAAGCGTTCGTGTTTTGTTACATAATTTGTTGTCTACTAACAACAAAAATACTTTGCATCAGGCCGGCACAAAAGCCTCACATGATCCTCTTCGTTGCTCTTCCATCAGTTCTCCAAAAAATATATATATAAAGTGCGGACGTGATGAATGTCCTCAAGGATTCTACAAAACCAAAAGTTTGTCTAACTATGACAAGCAAATCTCAAGGTCAAGACATGACCAAGCAACCGCCACCTTACAATCAGATGATCACTATATAGAAAGGGAGGACCATTCCCCCACACAATTTTCACAGTAGAATAGGATTTCACGCCCAAAAAAGAAATTTCCATCATTTACTTAAATAATACACCTTCGTGGTGTTAAAAAAGCCATTGGCCCCACTATTTCTGCATTATCAAGTGATAATATAAAATTGCACTTAAAATCCCGCAGCAACGCGCGGGGAATTCACCTAGTATTTAGTATTCACCACAACTAATGAAACTCACATCTTATCGATTTGGAAGATAGTAATGCAAAATAATTAAACAACAAAATGTAGACTTTAAGATTATATCCTGCGTGTTTGGACCAAATCATGTTCCATACAGAAAGGAGAGTTTCCTGTTACCTATTGCTCTTTGTTGGGAAAGGCAAGCAGTGCCTCGAGTCTCCACTTGACATTGCTGAATGAATAATAATGTGTCAATTAGAACAATGTTGCATACAATATTAATGCTAGCGAAACTACCAACGAGAGCAGAAATTTTGACAAACCATAGAAACCGGAAATTGAGAGGCAAGGCCCAATTCATGATAAGCACGTTCCTACTCCCACCCCCCAACTGATGAACTGACAGACTCCAACACGCCACAGCCTACCCATCCATCAATCCATGACCAAGGAAAACCGCATCCACCCGATTTCTAAAGCAGCGGCATCTAGGGCCGCCGACCGACCACCGCCACGGAAATCAAGCTGCGGCGCTTAACGGGGCAACGGCCGTACGAAATCTAGAACGGAGGAATCCATAGCCAAGAACCCAGCATCTCATCGAGGCGCTCTTACCTGCGAGCAGCCGCGGCGCCGGGGCTGAGCAGCAGCCGCAGGACCGGACGGCGATGACGGGAGCGGGGTTTTGCGAGGCGAGGTCACGGCGGAAGCGACGGGGAGGCGGAGGCAGGGAGGGGGCAGGAGGGGAAGAAAGCCGTCGAAATTGGGTGGGCTGGCACGTGGTGCTAAAAAAGGGCCCGCCTTGGAAACATACAGCAGATGCCCGGCCCATGGGCTAACCAAGCGAGTACGCAACTTACAAGCACTGTCCTATTTTCTCTCTCCTTTTTTCCCCCTTTTTTTGTGAGGGAAGCACTGTCCTCTGTTTGATGTAACGAGTTCCAGCTGTGTGGTACACCCATATTTTCATTGAGAAGCTGCAGTTAGCAGTATTATGTAACTAGTCTTCCCATATAACGTAAGATAAAAATAAAAAAGACTGGTAGGCATCTTTACTGAACCTTAGGAGAAAATAAATCAGAGCTTGATTGCTCTATATAAGCCTCTGCATTTTTGCAGCAGGCACCATACATCAACAGAAGAGCTCCTTTATCACAGCTTAAGAACTCGTATCCTAACGGTTCGACCACGTTATTAGCTATAGCTAGCTAGCTCCCGTTCAGAACCCTCCTGCAATCCTTCCTGATCTCACCCTGCCCTCCCGTCAGCGGCGCGATGTTCCCCATGTTGATCATGGACCTGGCGAAGCTTGAAAAACGCCTTCTGGCTGCTGGCGAAGCGGTCGACGATCGCCGCCGTGGGCGCGCCGGGCGTGGACAGCAGCTCCTGGTCCGACTGCAGGAACCCGCGGCGCGCCTCGATGTTGGCGTAGTAGTCGTTGTCGAAGCCGTCGGGCGTGGTGGGGTCCAGGTCGTTGAGCGCCGTGCCGTCCCCGCCGGCCGGGCACCGCTGGACCAGGAACGCCCGGTAGCCCCGGTCCAGCGTCGGGTCCGGCCGGTTCGTCCCGCTGAAGTTGTACAGCCGCGCCGTCACGAACTGGCATTGCAGCCGCCCGAACGTGTGCGCCCCTGCAAAAAAAAAAAGCATCGAGCCGAGTGACGCCATGGTTTTCCGATGACCCTCTGATGCAGAACCACACGCAAGACTGTTGTGTTGCTACCTGAGAGGGCGACGAGGTCGGTGTCGTCGAGGCCGACGGCGCCGAACTTCTGCTGGAGCGTGGTGAGGTTGTCGAAGGGGCTCGGGAGGACGTTGTTGGCGGCGGTGATGTTGGCGGTGGTGCCGTCGCGCCGGCCGAGCAGGACGCGCCACCGCGGACCGCCGGACTGCGTTGTACGTTCGTGGACGTACACATACGTACACGCATGGGACCAAAAGCGTCATGTGGCCGTGTTGGGCTAAAGAGAGGCACGGAAAGGAAATAAAGCTAGCGCTCGGTGCGACCTCAACCTCTCAGCTCACAGCTCAGTGTGATGCCGACGCGACGTGCGAATATCTACGTCGTACGAGGTTCTCTGTTTTCTTGTGCTTTTTTAAAAGTGTACTATATATTGTCGAGTTGTGAGTAGATCTATCCACAGCGCGCCATGGAAGTTGAATTTGACGGCTTACGAATCATTGATCCAGTCCCGCAGCTACATATTTATTGTCTACCTGCAAGCGAGCTTTTGCGCTGTTGGGGCTGTTTAATTTTGCGACAATGCGCGTGCGAATGTTCGTGGAGAATGTTGCTTAGCTTCTGATCGACGAGGAGGCTACGATGCTCACTATACTAATGGTAGACTGGCTACCGTACGTATGTGCATCGATCTGCATCCGTCTAGCTAGGGGAATCAAAACATACGACGTACGTACCAGTTCGACGGAAATCTTGGCGGCGATGGCGAGTATGTCGGCGCAGGAGACGACGCCGGGGCAGGCCTCCTCCAGCGCCGCCTTCACGGCGTCCACCACCTCGAAGCCCCGCGCCGAGTTGTTGTTGGGCGTCGCGAACTTCTCCGACACGATGCTCGAGCTGTTGTCCAGCAGGATCGACGCGTCGCAGCCCTGCCGATCGAACGAGCGAACAAACCCGGGCGCGTCGTCGTCAGAACTCGCACTCGCAGCGGCAGGAAACACGAGAGCGCGCGGCATGAGAGCAAGCGGCTAATTAGTATAGTTTCGTGTTTACTTGGACGAAGCAGTCGTGGAAGTGGAGGCGGGTGAGGCTGGCGTAGATGCGGCCGTCGTCCGCGTGCGCCTTCTTCAGCACCCGCCGCACGACGCGGTGCACGTCGGGGCACGTCCCGTTGTAGTGATCCTCCCGCAGCTGCGCCGCGCCGGACTGGGCGCCGAGCACGAGAGCGACGGCGACAGCCAGGAGGATGACGACCTGGGGACGACGAGCACGAGCAATGGCGGCGGCACGCGGCGCCATTTTTGATCGATCTGAACCTCTCTCCGATCGAGCTGCGTAGCTTGTACTACTACGGCATATGACTCGGCTGGCTCGTTCTTGGGGAGTTTTATAGCCGCCGTGATCACAGGTGGTTGTCATTTTGAGCAGCGCCTTTCCTTGCATCTGAAGAAGGATGGGCAATCAATCATTCGCGGCGCACGTTTCGTGGCGACCTTCCCTTTCGCGACGTCCTTTTCGGAGGGTATAACGCGTGCATGCTGGTGCGAGAACAGGAGCACAGTGCTGCATATGCATGATACAAGCTAGCAAGGCACCTAATTCGCCCGAGCGATATGGTGCTGCATGTACCATGCATGTGCACACTTAACTTTCGTCGTTCTACGACTAGTACAGTTTTTCTTCTTTTGGTGCTGCTGATCGGTTGCCCACCCTGACGTTGCCGCTCCCGGTTTTAGTCAGCACGCGCTTTAATATGTACCAGACAATTAAGTTCAGCCGGTGCGTGCTGGGATGGATCATCCATCTCAGGTAAGAAGCCGATCGAGGCCCGTGAAATCAGCGTACGTAACTGTATGTAACAGAAAGTGTTCGTTGAGATTAATCAACGAGGCGAAGAACTTCGCGTAACTGGTAGTACAGCTCGCAAGGAAAAAGAAAAGTACAGAACAGCATGAATAATGATGCGTGTGGTTTTGGATTGTTGTCTAGTACACGGTGATCAGGCCAGGTGACATGACCTCTTTTGACCATCGGGTTTTGCATTTTTCCTCGATCGTGTTCTACGTTGCCTTGCGACCACAAACCGCATGTACGTTACAGTACCAGATGGAACTTTTTTTTTTGTTATAGAGAGGCGAACCATGATATAAAGTACGCGTTAATTATAGAGAAGGCGAACCATGATATATAAGTACGCGTTAATTTAGAGAAGGCGAACCATGATTATAGGTACGCGTTAATCATAGAGAAGGCGAAACATCATTCTCAGAACAGAAGGGAGGAAGACGTGATTAGGTGACAGAGAGATCATACGCGCCATGATCTGAAGTTTGTCACAAAGGTGTTCTTTAACATTTATTCTTCTTTGCTTTTTCAGGGACCATATCTATCTTCGCCTATTTCCCGCGTAGACGTACTATTTCCCGCCAACGACGAGCACTCATCATACTGTTGCGGCGGTTACAGACTCCCTTCGTCTCTTTCTGGCATGGCGTGTACTAGCAGAGTGGCTGATAGCTAACCTATCATCCATCAGAATTGATTCATCGGTCGTGACTCGTGACACACAAACTTATTATAGATGGTTGATGAAAAACACCAGCTAGCTTAAACCTAACGAAACAAGCCTGAAGAAGCGTAAGAGCTGCAATCGTTCCAGCACACGATCTTGACTTTCGAGGCCCCATATACGGGCATCATTCAGTTGACGGCCCGGCAGTTCTTGCGAATCTGGCCGGCCGAGCCCGTGAGCGGGCTGATATTGCCCATCTTCACCATGGACCTGCGGAAGTCGCAGAGGAAGCGCTCGTTGCTGGCGCTGTAGGCCTGCACGAGCGCCTTGGTGGCGGCGACGCCGTCGGCGCTGGAGAAGAGGCCCTGGTCCGAGGAGAGGAGGCCCTTCTGGCTCAGCAGGTTCTGGAAGTAGTGGTTGTCGAACGCGTCGGCGGGAGCCGGCGTCCAGCGCCGCCGTCTGGTTGCCGTCGCCGCCGCGGCAGAGCGTCTGCAGGCTGGACGCCAGCGACGAGTCCAGCGTCGGGTCCACGGAGCTCGTGGACGAGAAGTTGGACAGCCGGCTGCTGAACAGCGTGCACCGCTCGGCCGCCGATCGTGTGACCACCTGCATGCGTGTCCATGGTTCTTACGTTTAGTGATGGTACCTTTAGCGAGCAATCTTGACACGAGTGAAATTTGGATTGGATAGCTAATTAATTAATTTGTCATCTTGAACTGAAAACTTTGGTTCATTAAATTTGTCATGTACTACCTGATAGAACAACCACGTCGGTTGTGTTCAGACCCACGTTACTGAACTTCTTTATGATGACGCTGATCGCATCAGACGGCCCAGGCAGGTTGCTGTTCGCTCCGGACTGGTTCGCCACCAGACCGTCCCTTCGCCCCAGAAGCACGTCGTAGCCAGGCCCTCCGCTCTGAAAATTCATTCCATCAACAGCATGCATGATGTTTCAACTAAACCGTGGCAACGGTTGAAGTAACGTACGTACGGCTGCTGAACAAGAAACAGTTCATCGATCAGTTGGGAAGAAGCGTACGTACCAGCTGCACCCCGTATTTGGCGGCGAGGGCGAGGACGTCGGCGCAGGAGACGACGCCCGGGCACGCCTTCTCGAGGTCGGCCTTGATGGCGTCCACGACCTCGAATCCCCTCGCCGAGTTCAGGTTCGGCCCCGCCAGTTTCTCGCTGTTGCTCCCGTCCAGCAGGATCGACCCGTCGCACCCCTGCACACGTACGTACGTACGTGCAGCCAACCAATTAAGTCGGTCTCTTTCGGTGATCATCAGAGAATCAGAATATAAGCAAAACTGTGTATTGTGTGTGTGTGTGTGTGTGATCGGTTGGTGTTGCCTACGTTGACGAAGCAGTCGTGGAAGTGGAGCCTGAGCAGGGAGGCGCCCATCCTGGGCTCGGCCTTCATCGCGGCGGACACGCGCGCCTTGACGATGTCGTCCGCCTGCGGGCAGCAGTCGTCGTAGAAGTCGTCCGTCAGCTGGCCCCGGGCCACCACGGCGGCGGCGCCGAGGAGGCACAGCACGGCAAGGATGCCTCTGCTGCAAGTATAGTACGCCATGGCTCTGCACTAGTATGTTTTTGTACGTACGTACGTAACTGGCTCCTCTCTCTCTCGCTGCTTCGTGCTGCGAGGCTTATATATAAGCGGTTTCAAACAAGCGATCTCTACCAGTGATGACACTATGACAGCGAGACACATGATCGTTGGGCTGTTGGGTGGCGGCTGAGCAATGTGTCAGCATGCATGAAGAATTTGATCGGCACTGATCTGGACGGATTGGACGCACGGCACTGATCTGATCAAATTCTTCTCGCGTTTTTCCTCATGGCTCCAGTATTTAACTAGCCACGCGCGCGCGTCCACTGCAAATCCGCTCCTAGTGGGGCTGCACTAGCACGCTTGCCCGTGCCTTTTTTTCCCTGCGGTCAAGTGCTAAGCTAGTGGAGCACTGGAGCTGCAACCAAAAGTGCACGTTTCCAGTTCGCTTGGGGGACGACGACGGCTGCAAGTCTGCGCGCGAGGATGCAGTGCTCAGGTCTGTAGTGTTAGGCGCGGTCCATTATGCAACCGGGGGTTAATTTTCCTTGATAACTTTTGCTTTGCAACACCAAGAATAATAAAGGATCAATAATATCATTGCACTGTTTAACGTCCCGATCGATTTCAAGTTGAATCAGCCAGATGCGTGAATCCGCTGTGCAACTGCGATGTCTTCGGCTTCTCAGATTGCGCTGACGTATTTATGCATCCTCTTCCACTGCAAATGGATGAGCGTCAATCCGCTAGTGCAGCGCGCACGAATGACTTTCTGCATGCACTGCAAGTACCCCGTTCGAATGCGTTCAGCGTTCAACACTTTATTTGTATTCTTCTAGACGTCGTACGCATAAGCAGACGTATATGACGGAAATGCAATGTGGCGAACTTACGTGCATCTGCAGCCACTCTCTCTCTCTCTCTCTCTCTCTCTGAAACTTGCATTATTAGTTTGTGTTGGGGCCTGCCGGCCTAAACAGTTTATCATCTCCAACCCATATAGCTACGTACAAGCCCAAAATCAGCTAGGACACGTCGGGCTGGGCTTCATGGATCGGATGCCATACTTATGTACTGGATCATTCGGGAGAGAGTGAAAACCAAGCAGTGGAAAGTCGTTTGGAAGCCGAAAGCCAGAAAAGGAGGCTTCTCCTGCTTCCTCCACTCCCCATCTCCCACTCTCGAAACTCAAATAACCATTTATCAAATGTACTTTTCAAAAGACTTCAGCTAGGTTTCACCCAAATATATAGCTTCGTCCCTAGATGATATAGCGGCAGAGCCATCTGGCAGCTGCCAAAACAGACGCTAATTAACTAGAATGCCCGCGGGGAAAAGAAAGAAATATGCGGTCTGACCCATTGTAAGACACAGCAATAGTTTTTTGTTTTCTACTCAAATATATTGTGTCCATTTAGTCTTGCCTTAAGTCAAATATTTAAATTTTGACCAACAATATCTATAAATATATATTGTTTCAAATTAAGGAGGTTATATGTTAGGGTAGTCGCCAACGCTGGGAGCTCCCGAGTGGCTAGAGCCGGAGGGCTCCGGGAGCTTCGCCCTGTCAGCCCGGGATCGATTCCCAGCTACGGCATGAGGCATTTCAGTGAACAGTGCCAGAGATGGTACTGTTCACTGGAATGCAAAAAAAATCCCCTCGCTCTCCCGGGTGAAAGCACATGGTTAAGACTCGCGCCGAAGCTCACAACGGCCAGCTGAGTCCCTGTGTAGGATCGGTGAGGGGGTTCGGGGGTTTTCTCGGCCTGCGTGAGAGGCTCTCTCCTTAGCAAAATGCCGTCGGGGGCGGTCTTACCCCGGCAGGTCGAGTTTTTTTTTTTAATGTTAGGGTAGTCCATTTCACGATGAACTAGTGACATCACTTTTGTTGTCAATATTTATATTTTTTTGTAATTGTTGGTCAAATCTCTTAGAACAAAACTAGATGGACACTATATTTTAATTAGGACAGGAGGAGTAACCATTAACGGAGCTTCTTTAAGAGGGGGCCTGGCCCCCTCAACATTTGATTAGTCTCCTATACTATATAGTAATACTTAACCAAATTGTCTAACATTTCATCGACTAGTTTCTGTTGGCCCCTCCAAATTTGTGTTACAAGCTCTGCCACTAGGAGTAACGACGAACGGCCTTTCCCTGATTGCGGTGATGATCGATCACTAGCAACCACCAAGCATAACCATAGCATTAATTATCAAAACCGGTCACCATTTTTATTTTTTATGCTTCTCAATCGGATAGAGTGAAGAAAAGGAAACCGAGCACAAAAAATGGAAAACAGAACGGTTGGACGCTCAGAAGATCATCAACGCAAAAATACATCTGAAATGAATTAAAGAAGAAATTATCCTTTTCATAAATGGATGAAAAAATATAATAACATGAAAAAAAGTGAGCATATATGCTTGAAATGTAAGTTCTCTCTTGAACATTTCGTAGACCAGTTTTTCCTAGACTTAAGTTCTTCCCGTGACTACACTCTCTTACCAATTTTTATATGCGAGAAGGTTCATTTTACTTCTTGAAACAATTCACTTTGTCCGTTTGACCTCGTTTGACCCTCTGATTAAAATCTTGGCTTAATTTACTCTCCAAACAATTCAAGTTGGTGCAATGTACATGAAATAATTTATCTTTTTTTTGTGTCTCGGAGCATAAGTTGACTTTAAAGCTCAAATTTTACATCATTACATGTCACACAATAAACTACATTAAAATAATCATTACTTTTTTTTCTCGTATCACTTATATGTACGTATTGTTAATTGCTATTAAAACTATGTAAATTATATATCATTATTTTAATTTTTTGTGTGAGCTATCATCATGCAAAATTCGAAATTCAAATTCAACTTGTAGGTCAAGAAACAAAAAATATAAATTTCAGTTGCGGTAGATTG
>JAAXCT010003715.1:0-26883 GCA_012490785.1 Eragrostis nindensis | reverse complement strand
GGACACCGGTGCGGGCAGCCTCAACCAAATCCCTCTGCAGTAGGTCCCACGAGACCGCTTTGCAATATACATTGGCCTTGCCCTTACAAGCATTTGTAAACAAAAATATTACAATTAGATGCACTCAGCATGTAGTTTTAAGACTCAATCTCAAACCTGTATGAAGATTTATATGGATGACTGCATCGACAAACCAGTCGTCGAGCGAGAGTATGTGTTTTCTTTCTAGAGCTGTTTTTTTAGCCAATCTTTCTGGAGCTGTTGATTGCTTCAAGCATTCCTTATGGGCCTCTTAGTTGGGCTGGTGAGTCATGGCGAGCGTTGTCTGGATTAGTCGCCTGGACATCATCATCCCCTTGATTTGCCATATATTCCATTGGACTTGAGAAAAACCATCCAATCAAGTGAGTGTCTATTGAAAAACAAAACAAAGTGGCCGCTTGCCTGTGGGTTCACCGGACACGTTCACCCGCGCCATACGAGGATACGACCCAATGCGGATCGCACTGTCAACAGGAATAATTTTTTTCCTTCACATTAGTTAACAGATAGTACTATTTTGGAAGCTAGCCAGTTAATCGCTCGTGCTTCAGTCTCAGAGTTTTTGTTCCTTTCAACCATGTGAGCTCTCTCCGGCAGCCTTCGCCGCTCCTTCCTTTCAGTTGGAATATGATCCAAATTATAGGCCTCGCTGGGGACGCCTAGGAGGTGTGAGAGGTGGAGTCCTTCCACGTTACGGGTTGTATTGTTAGCCACCATATATATACATCTTGTATGCTGCACGGGAAGAGTTGACGACTCATTGTTATTCCCCTGCAATTGTAAACTCTCCTCATATAGTGAAGATCGCCGGTCGGCGCCCGTGGTTTTTTCCCGCAAGGGTTTTCCACGTAAAAATCTGTGTCTCGTTTCGATCTTGTTTACGCATTATTTGCTAACAAGTGGTATCATGAGCCAGACACGAGATTGATTAAAAAAAGTTAGGGTTTCGTCCCGCTTCGGTGCCGCCGCCGCCGATCCGCTCTTGGCGATTTTACGTCGCTCGTCGTGCACAGCTTCGACGTCCTGTCGGGCGTGTTCTTTCCTTGTTTGTCCACGCGGAGTTCAAGCCGGAATCAATTCCGGATCTGATCGGCGACTTGTTCGTCGATTGCTGCTGTCGTTTGGTGCCGCCGTCGCGTCGGCCTCCAGACCCTACTCGGATTGGACGTCGCCGAGCTTGTCATCTACAAAAGCTGCCTCACGGCAGATCGAGGCAAGGGCGCAACGTTCGGTCCTCTGTTCGTGTTCCTGCATCAAGTCCCGAGGAGCACTTCATCCCGTGCGTGAGCAGTTGGTCTTTTGGCCGGAGTTCGCTACGCGCACACGAAGTTTCTACCAGGAGATTGGATTTCTGGTTTTCTTGCTGAGCGTACACGAAGGTATATACGAAGGGATACCAGGAAGCTAAGTAATGCTACGTCCACCCCAGGCCGTACCAGAGACACTGCAGATTGTTTATTGTTGATTATTCTTCGACATGGCTTCTCTCAAATATGATGTTCCGCTGCTGGATCGTGATAACACGATTTTCTCTATGGCAAGTCAAGATGAGGGCAATATTAGCGCACACTGATTTAGATGAGCGCTTGATAGTTTCGACAAGAAGAAGCAAGATTCTTGGTCCGCTGAAGAAAAGCGTAAGGATCGTAAGGCTCTTTCACAAATTCATCTTCATTTATCTAACAATATTTTGCAAGAGGTTTTGGAGGAGAAAACCGCTGCTGCTTTATGGCTCAAGCTGGAGTCGAGAGTCGATCTGTATGTCAAAAGATCTCACCAGCAAGATGCATTTGAAGATGAAATTGTTCACTCACAAGCTGCAAGAGGGTGGTTCTGTGTCCTCTCATTTGTCGGTCTTAAGGAGATCGTTTCGGACCTAGTGTCCATGGAGGTAAAATATGATGATGAGGATTTAGCTCTTATACTCTTGTGTTCGTTGCCCCCGTCTTATTCTAATTTCAGAGACACTATTTTATATAGTCATGATACTCTAACCGTAAATGAGGTTTATGATGCTTTGCATGCAAAGGAAAAGATGAAACAGATTGTGTCTGCTGAAGCTGCCAGTTCTGATGGAGAAGGCTTGGCTGTCCGTGGTAGGACAGAGAAGAAATCAACACATGGCTCTAGAGGCAAGAGCTCGAGTGGCTACAAAAGTCGCTCAAAGTCCAGAGGCAAAGAAAAGTTCTGCAGGTATTGCAAAGGTGATACTCATTACATCTCAGAATGTTATAAGTTGCAGAATAAAGAAAAGAGAAATAAGGGGAAAGTTAAATCTAATGATGATGGTAAAGCCTCTGTTGCCTCTGCTGATAGTAGTTCTGATGTGATGATGTTCTCGTTGCTTTCGCTGGATGTGCTAAAATTGATGAAGAATGGGTTCTTGATTCTGCCTGCTCATTTCATATTTGCATTAATAGAGATTGGTTCTCCACTTATGAATCTGTCCAAGTGGAGGTTCTGTTTTGATGGGTGATAACACACCTCGCAAGGTGGTAGGCGTGGGATCTGTTCAGATTAAGATGTCTGATGGTATTGTCAGAACATTGACAGATGTGAGGCATGTTCCAACTATGACGAGAAATCTCATTTCTTTAAGTACTCTTGATCGCAAAGGGTATAAATACTCCGCTGAAGGTGGAGTTATGAAGGTATCTCGAGGCTCTCTTTTTGTCATGAAAGGTGATTTATTAACCGCCAATTTATATCTTCTTCAACACTACAGTTATTGGTAATGCTGCTGTTTCTTCCAAGTCATTATCTAATTCTGATGCTAGTAATCTTTGGCATATGCGTCTTGGGCATATGAGTGAACTTGGTTTGGCAGTTTTGAGCAAGAGAGGACTTCTTGATGGGCATAATATCAGTAAGTTGGATTTCTGTGAGCATTGTGTGTTTGGCAAACAAAGAGGGTGAAGTTCAACACTTCGGTTCATACAACTGAAGGTATTCTTGATTATGTGCATTCTGATTTATGGGGGCCAGCTCGCAAGACTTCTATTGGTGATCGTCGTTATATGTTGACTATTATTGATGATTATTCGAGGAAGGTTTGGCCTTATTTCTTGAAGCATAAATCAGATGCATTTTCAGCATTTAAAGAGAGGAAGACAATGGTTGAAAAACAAACCGAAAGAAAGGTGAAGGTACTTCGTACTGATAATGGGATGGAATTCTGCTCTAATGCTTTTAATTCTTATTGTAAGTCTCAAGGCATTGTGAGACACCGCACCGTTACTTATACTCCTCAACAGAATGGTTGTGGCTGAGCGTATGAACAGGACTATCATCTCGAAGGCCCGTTGCATGTTGTCAATGCAGGTTTGGATAGACGTTTTGGGCTGAAGCCGCTTCCACTGCTTGCTATCTCATTAATCGTTTACGTCTATTGCTATTGATAAGAAAACTCCAATTGAGGTATGGTCTGGTTCTCCAGCAAATTATTCCGGTTGAGAGTTTTTGGTTGCCCAGCTTATGCTCATGTTGATAATGGTAAATTGGAGCCTAGAGCTATTAGTGCATCTTTCTTGGTTATGGTTCTGTGTTAAAGGTTATAGATTGTGGGATCCTGAATCTAGAAAGGCTATTACTAGCAGAAATGTTGTTGTCTTTAATGAATCTGCTATGACTACTAATGTTCCTGTTCAGAGTTCGCAGACCTCTAGTGTGCAGGTGGGAGCATTTTATTGATTCAGAATATACACCAGATACTATTGATGCACCTATTGATGAAATGTTGATGATGATTCATCTGCTGTCCCACATTCTTCTCCCGTTGTGCAACCTTCGCAACGTTCAATTGCCGGTGACCGGTCTAGAAGTCTCATGTTCGACCCAAGAGGTTAATTGAGGAGTGTAATATTGTTGCTTATGCATTGAGTGTGCAGAAGATGTTGAAGGTAGTGCAGAACCTTCTAATTATGCTGAGGCTATTACTTCTGCTGATTGCAACAATTGGGGTCACCGCTATGCAAGATGAGATGGATCAGTTGATAAGAATGGTACTTGGGATTTAGTACCGTTGCCTAAAGAGAAGAAGCCCGTTCGTTGCAAGTGGATATTCAAAAGGAAGGAAGCAATTTCTCCTAATGAATCTGCAAGATATAAAGCAAGGTTGGTGGCTAAGGGCTATAGCCAGATTCCAGGTATTGATTATAATGATGTCTTTTCTCCAGTTGTTAAACATAGCTCTATTCGCACATTACTCAGTATTGTTGCTATGCAAAATTATGAGCTTGAGCAGTAGATGTTAAAACTGCATTCTTACACGGAGAGTTAGATGAAGACATTTATATGGATCAACCGGAAGGTTTTGTTTTCCTGGAAAAGAACACCTTGTTTGTAAGTTGAAGAAATCTCTTTATGGCTTGAAACAATCTCCTAGACAGTGGTATAAGAGATTTGACTCATTTATGCTCTCTCATGGTTTTAAGCGTTCTGATTATGATAGCTGTGTTTATTTGAAGACCGTAAATGGTTCAGCTATTTATTTGCTACTCTATGTCGATGATATGTTGATGCTGCAAAACATATGTCAGAAATAGCCAAATTAAAATCTCAGTTGAATAGTGAATTTGAGATGAAGGATTTAGGGTGCAGCAAAGAAATTCTTGGCATGGAGATTATCAGAGAGAGGAGTTCTGGCAAGTTATATCTTAGTCAGAAAGGCTATATTGAAAAGGTCTTCTTCGTCGTTTCAATATGCATGATGCTAAACCAGTGAGTACTCCATTAGCTCCACATTTTAGACTATCTTCAGCTTTATGTCCTGAGTCAGATTATGATATTGAGTACATGTCTAGAGTTCCTTATACCAGCGCAGTTGGTTCTCTTATGATGGTTTGCTCTCGTCGGATTTATCATATGCATTGAGTGTTGTTAGTAGATACATGTCTAATCCTGGTAGAGAGCATTGGAAAGCAGTAGTTCAATGGATTTTGAGATATATGCGCGGTACTTCTAGTGCTGTTTGCAGTTTGGAAAATCTGGAGATGGACTTGTTGGTTATTTGACTCAGATTTTGCTGGTGATTTGGACAAAAGGAGGTCTCTCACAGGTTATGTTTTCACCATTGGTGGTTGTGCTGTTAGTTGGAGAGCATGTTTGCAGTCTACTGTTGCTCTTTCAACTACTCAAGCTGAATATATGGCTATTTCTGAAGCTGGAAAGGAAGCTCTCTGGTTGAGAGGTTTGTATGCTGAGCTTTGTGGAGATGATTCTTGCACTACTATATTCTGTGATAGCCAGAGTGCTATTTACCTTACTAAAGATCAGATGTTCTTTGATAAATCAAAACATATTGAGGTGAGGTATCATTTTATTCGAGAAGTGATTGCTCGAGGTGATATAAAAAGTGTGCAAGATCAGCACTCATGATAATCCTGCTGATATGATGACAAAGCCAGTTCCCACTACTAAGTTTGAGTTATGCTCAAGCTTGGTTGGTGTTAAAGTTTAAGTCCTAGTGACTTGTTGGCGCGCTGTGTTTTATTATTGAAGTGAGTTGAATTGATGATACTTCATTGGCTACATGATGGAATTCGTTTAGGTGGAGTTTGTTGGAATATGATCCGAATTATGGGCCTCGCTGGGGACGCTTAGGAGGTGTGAGAGGTGGAGTCCTTCCACGTTACGGGTTGTATTGTAGCCACCATATATATACATCTTGTATGCTGCACGGGAAGAGTTGACGACTCATTGTTATTCCCCTGCAATTGTAAACTCTCCTCATATAGTGAAGATCGCCGGTGGCGCCCGTGGTTTTTTCCCGCAAGGGTTTTCCACGTAAAATCTGTGTCTCGTTTCGATCTGTTTACGCATTATTTGCTAACACTTTCCATACTACTAATAAAGTTGCAGCACGGCAGTCCTGGTTAACCTAATGAACTACTCGGTCACGCGAATAATTCGACTAATCATTACGCGGATCGCCCACGCGTATATCCACACGCTCACTGAAGTGAAGCAGCAACTCTCTTTTGCCATTCCGTCCCGCTTCTCCTCTGAGTTCTCACACTCGCTCTCCCGCTTTAACGGCAGCCAGCCAAGTGATCCGAATCCGACCCGCCGCTGCTGATGGCCGACGCCGCCGTGCTCCTCGCCGTCGTCGTCGTCCTCCTCCTCCTCGCGCGCGACGCGCCGTGTCGACGCGGCGGCGGCGACGCTGTCGCCGGGGCAGTCGCTGCGCGGGAACAACACGCTGCTGTCGGCGAACGGCACCTTCGTGTGCTGCGCTTCTTCGCGCCGCGCGGCGGGGACCCGGGCCGGCGGTACCTTGGCGTGATGTACGCGCGCGCCGCGGAGCAGACCGTGCCGTGGGTGGCCAACGCGACGCGCCCGTGAGCGCGGCGTCGGCCTACTCCGCCACCGTCAAGCCGACGGCGAGCTGCAGGTGCTCGAGGGTGACCGCGTCGCATGGCGCACTACACGTCGTCGCCGCGGCGAAACGTGACGCTCACCCTTCTCGACAGCGGGAACCTCGTGCTGGTATCCGGCGGCGGCGGCGGGCTTCTGTGGCAGAGCTTCGACCACCCGGCGGACACGTTCCTCCCCGGGATGCGCATCGCGCTGGACCGGCGGAACGGCAACGTCAAGCGGACGCTGTTCACGTCGTGGCGGAGCCCCGGCGACCCGGCCGCCGGCGACTTCACGCTGGGCCTCGACCCGCTCGGCTCGGCGCAGCTCTACATCTGGGAGCAGTCCCAACAAAACGGCACGAACGCCGCCTACTGGCGGTCGGGGCTGTGGGCGAGCACCAACTTCGTCGGCGTGCCGTGGCAGTCGCTGTACTTGTACGGCTTCAAGCTCAACGGCGACCCGGCGCGCGGCGACGGCCTCATGTACTACACGTTCACCACGTCCAACGCGTCGCTCTACAGGTTCACGCTCCACCCCAACGGCACCGGCGAGTGGGAGACCGTCTGGTCGCAGCCCACCGTCCCGTGCCAGGAGTACAACGTGTGTGGCGCCAACGTCGTGTGTGCCGCCGGCGACAATGGCCAGGCCATCTGCACCTGCATAAAAGGTCAGTACGTCCTCTTGACGATCTCAAGTATACCTTACCACGCACACGGGAGGTCGATTGGGACTGTTTCATGCATGTGAAAATTGATTCGTGCAATGAATGACAGGTTTCAAGCCGAGATCGGCGGCTGAGTACGGCAAGGGGAACTGGACCCAGGGGTGCATTAGAAGCGCGCCGCTGACCTTCGACCTGAGCGGCGGCGACCAGTTCGTCGACCTCCCCGGAGTGAAGCTGCCGGACTTCGGCATCTGGGGGTCGTCGTTTGGCGGGGAGAACGCGTGCAGGATGCTGTGCTTGGCCAACTCGTCGTGCGGCGCGTACAGCTACGGCACCGGCACCGGATGCCAGACCTGGGGGGAGGAGCTGCTCGACATCTACCAGTTCCCAGATGGACACGCCAATGACCTGCAATTGCACGTCAAGGATCCCTGCATCCGTATTAGGTAAAAAGCTCCCAGATGGAGACGCCAATGACCCGCTGCACCCGAAATCATCCGTATTAGGTAAAAAAAGTTTTTCTTTTGTTTAGTTTCATGTTATTATGGTTCACCCGAAAGCATCCACCTTGGCGAGAACGGAACGATGCATGTGGTGATTATTCCTGAATGCATGCTCAGATTAAATTAGCTTGCATTTCTTGCCGTTCTGGCCTGCAACACAAGTTCCCGACCAATCAGCTTTATTGCTTTTCTTCTGAGCTGTGTTGGATAAAGCCATGAGGTGGATAGTTAGGTTCACCTATATTTTATTGCAACTATAAATCGTTAGGGATCACGCGAAACACCACATCCATGTGGTGATTATTCCTGAATGCATGCTCAGATTAAATTAGCTCAGTTCCCATAGAACTAACATCCTGAATTAATTGTTTACTTGGCTGACACTCGCACGTTGTTGCTTTTTTACCTGCTCAGAAACGGGATCCAAAACAAGGCGACGGACGATAGTTGTCGTTTGTGTAGTCATCGTCATCGTGCTTGCTGTGTTGGCTCCATGCATATTTCTCTTGCCGAAATGCACGAGGAGAATCAAAGGTGAGGGAACAAGATCATATCTGACAGCCAAATTAATTTGAATCTGCCGTACAATCGTATCCAACAATGGTTATGTAGTATTGCACAGAGTTCACCGTGCATGACAACTGACAAGCTGGTTCATCCTGCAGAGAAACTTGGCATTGCCGGCACGGGACAGAAAAGGCAGGCTTTCTCAGGATTTCTCAGAATTTATAAAGAAGCAGAGAATGGCAAGAAGTGCGAGCTGCCGCTGTTCCCCTTCGAGACCTTGGCGGCGGCCACCGGCGACTTCAGCAGCGCCAACAAGCTCGGGGAGGGAGGCTTCGGCCATGTCTACAAGGTATTACTACCAGTACAAATTGACACACAACATGTGCTGTAAAATTAAGTTGCTGTAGTGTTGCTAAATCAGGGGTGCTTAATTGATTGCTTCTCAGGGATCGCTTCCTGGCGGCGAAGAGGTTGCGGTGAAGCGTCTGTCTCGGAGTTCCGCTCAGGGGCTGGAGGAGTTGAAGAACGAGGTGATCCTGATCGCGAAGCTGCAGCACCGCAACCTGGTGAAGCTGCTGGGCTGCTGCCTCCAGGGGGAGGAGAAGATCTTGGTATACGAGTTCATGCCCAACAAGAGCCTGGACGCGTTCCTCTTCGACCCGGCGGGCCGCGCGCTGCTGGACTGGAAGATGAGGCTCCACATCATCGAGGGCGTTGCCCGGGGCCTCCTCTACCTGCACCGCGACTCCCGGCTCCGCGTGGTGCACCGCGACCTCAAGGCCAGCAACATCCTCCTGGACCGCGACATGAATCCCAAGATCTCCGACTTTGGCTTGGCGCGCATCTTCGGCGGCGACGAGCAGAACCAGCAGGTGAACACGAACCGGGTGGTGGGCACGCTGGGGTACATGTCGCCCGAGTACGCCATGGAGGGCCTCTTCTCCGTGCGCTCCGACGTGTACAGCTTCGGCATCCTGGTGCTGGAGATCGTGTCCGGGCAGAAGAAACAGCAGCTTCCACCACATGGAGGGCTCGCTCAACATCGTCGGCTACGCGTGGCAGCTGTGGAACGCCGGGAAAGGGGAGGAGCTGATCGACCCGGCGGTTCGGGCAGCGTGCCCGGCGCGGGAGGCGCTGCGGTGCGTGCACCTGGCGCTGCTGTGCGTCCAGGACCACGCGTGCGACCGCCCGGATATACCATACGTGGTGATGGCGCTCGGCAGCGACAGCTCCGTGCTGCCCGTGCCAAGCCGCCCACCTTCACGCTGCAGTGCAGCACGTCGTCGGAGAGGGACGGGCTGTTCAGAGTCGACGGGGCCGACGAGCCATATTCCGCGTGCGACCTCACCGTGACCATGCCGGAAGGCAGGTAGTACAGAGGCAGTGATGGGGATTTAGGTGCTTTGTTGACGACATAGTGGGATGTGTTATACGAGGCACAATTTTGTAACTGAGTGCCCATTTGTTAGGTTGTTTTCCTTCATTTGTATGTATGATGAAAAGTTCACTGATGGCTCACAAAGTGTACATATGCAACAAGAGCATAGAAACAAAAGCAAATGGAAAGCAAGGAAGCGTATACCTGCCCGTTCGGCAATTCCGGTGGCTCAAAGGTCAAGGCCGCGCGGTGGCCGGACGCGACCGGCTCGAGCAGTGGTTGCATGCAGTTTTCCAGCTCTGTTGAAGGTTTGGAACTTGGAAGTTGGAGGGACCTCTGCGTGCTGCCCATTTGTTCGGTTGTTTTCCTTTGTATGTATGAAAAGCTCACACTTGGTTGTCATTCTAGGGCTGTTCATCTACGGTCCTGTTAAACCGGCAATGAAACCAGCGGTGCTGGATATAGCTGCGGATGAACAGTAACCAAGTAAAATGAACAGTAATGCGTGGATAAAAATGAACTACAGGCTTTTTTAGCCGGTTTCACGGGTTTGGCTTTTGAACAGCCCAACTTGGTACAACTAACATTTGTATTATAAAGTTTTAACATAGTTTATTACTATTGTTTATTTTATATTCTATATTTATAAAATAGTAGAAACAGATTGAATAATTTCTCACCAGAGATGAGTAATCATTATCTTAGATTGTGTCTTAGCTAACCTAATTTATTTAATCTAATTAGAGCTTGAACTAATTATAGGATCCAACCAAACTAATAGGAGTATATCATGTAGTGTTCATCTATACAACTGTCAGTTATAAGTAGCATATAAAAAACCAATATTGTGACAACTGGCAAGCAAGGATTCGACATCGAAATAGTGAGCAGGTAAGTATGATGTAAGTGTGTTAGAATAACAGATGAATCACAGGTACAATATAAAATAAAATATAACTATGATATGAACTCATGGTAAATATTACCTTGTCGTTGCATAGTATATTTGAGTAGATTTCGAGACCTCAAATGACATCTTACCTCC
Source organism: Eragrostis nindensis (assembly GCA_012490785.1). Classification (NCBI taxonomy): domain Eukaryota; kingdom Viridiplantae; phylum Streptophyta; class Magnoliopsida; order Poales; family Poaceae; genus Eragrostis; species Eragrostis nindensis. The sequence continues at coordinate 16,387 of JAAXCT010003715.1, read as the reverse complement.
TAAGATCCATGAATTTACCCAAAATTACTGGTGTTATTTTCTATTTTGGAAAGTTTTTTTTAAAGATCCACATAGAGCCCAAAGAGACCTAATTTTGTTTTAGAAGTAAGGTCGATTCAAATGTGCCATGCTAAACAACTAACATATGTCATAGTAGAAAAAAAGAACGTGTCATGCTACAAATAAATCTTTTAAAGAAAACATGTCATACTAAAAATTAGAGAACATGCCATGCTAAGTAGACATAAGGCGATGTATTTAGAAATAAGAATTAAGTGTATATTGAATATTTTTATTATTCCAAACTTTAGTTTTTTTTGACTCATAATGGTACGGCGGGTAAATTAATTAGAAATAAGAACTGGAGATATTTTTTAGTTATATTTTATAATTCAAATTCGTTATTTTTTTGACTTATAATGGCATGGTGGGTAATTTAAAAATAGGCGTGAATGGTATTTTTGGATATTTTTTATTATTCCAAATTTATTTATTTTTTTACTTATAATAGCATGGTGGGTAATTTAGAAATATGTGAGAGGGGTATTTTTGGCTATTTTTTATTATTTCGAATTTAGTTGTTTCATAATTATTTATAGGGGGTTTTACGATAAATTTTTCATAATGGCAGGGTGGGTATTTTTTTCTTCTTATTTTTTCAGAACGTGAAAGTTTTAAACCTGAGAGAGAACGTGGTGGCTCCTTTTCTTGGTCAATTATATATATAATAGATTGTTGGTGGATAGATTGGTCAATTATATATATAATAGAGTTTGTGTTTTATTAGTCCAGATTTTCCTCCTTGTCTTCTTGCTAGCCACGTAAAGCAATCTCTCTATACAAGTGGGATGAAGGACAGGCTTAGGATCTGTTTGGTTTTATATTGGCTATGAAAAAGGCGACTGAGGTTGTGAGCTATGTAAAAAGTTGGGGTGCCCTTTGAACTGTGGAAAAGCTAAAAGCTGTTTGATTGAAATAGCTGTGGCCGGAGAAAAAACTGTGGAAATGCATATAATAACACCCATGAAAGTCTGAGAAATAATTTATGAAAATTGATTGTAAACACTGTTCAGAGATTAATATGTAAATGACTGTTTTAGAAAACAAATCTTATTTTTTAAAAATATTTGATCATATAAATACAACGATAGCATTGTACAAAAGCATCCGTCACCTTCCTCGCAAAAAAAAAAAAGCATCCGTCATCTGCATCGCATATATATGCGTTAGCCTGCATGTTTGTCTGTTAAAGCTCGTATAAGCTGGAAAAATTTGATCAATAGAATGTCATTCAGTGAGACTGATATTAACACCAAAATATCTCTGTAACACTCCTAGCTAGTCAGAAACATTACTTATTCTGTGGTATTTTCCACAATATCGCAAGTAACTCACTGCCGGCACCACCGCCACCACGATCCCGCGCCGGCCGAACGGCCACTCGGCCAGCGACGTCGCTGCCATTGAACAACTACTCCTACTTCAAGCACCTAAACAACTGATATTTGTCCGTGTCCTCTCTCATCATCGTTGAGACAAATCCGACCAGAAACTGACGTTGACGAGACGAAAGCAGCCGAGACGATCTGAACTAGATACATAAACTATACACTAGCTAGTAGCATCTTAAGAACACTAAACATGGCCACAATCGATATCAACATAAGTAATTAATCATTCTTGCTATCATTAGTTTGCAAATAGTACTGTGTCAAACTCAGTAGTTCGTCTGCCGTGCTTCAGTCCTAATACTTTATTTTTTCTTTTGTGTGTCTGTCGTGCTTCAGTCCTAGTGCCTTTTTTTTGGTTCCTGTGAAGTCCAATCAGCCTTCGCCGGCGGTCTCTGCCTATCTTTCTCTCTGCAGTCGGCAGTCGCCAACTCGCCATATATCGACGGATAATAGTAAACTAACGCGCTGCTTTTGAGTCAGCAGTAAGGTCGCGTCTCTCAATGGTCGCACATCCCGTGCGGGTGAAAACGGCAGGTCATCCTTAATTAGTAACAGGGTGAGCCCTCTCAGCATCACGGTACACTTTTCTAAATTGTTGACGCATCTTTTCTTATGCGAAAAATGGGAAAGCTGCTGTGCTTCGTTCGTTCACAAAACGTGGTGGGGGAGGGAGCATGATGGATTGGATTCACCGCTGCCGTTCACCCTGGATCGCAGTCGCACCGCCGGCCGGGCGACGCGCCAAACTACTACTTTAGCAAGCACGCAATAAGAAAAAAAAAAAACTGATATTCGTCTGTGTCCGTTCTCATCACCATTGATCCAGAAAAATCCAATCAGAACTAACGCTGACGATCGAGAGAAAGCAACCGAGACGATGGAAAACCTCTGCTCGATATACATAAACTATATAGATATATATATAGCATCGATCATCTTAAAACGCTAAACATGCCCACAATGCCACGATCAAAAATATCATCTATCTATTATTATTAGTATTTCAAGGTCCAAAGAAACCACCACGTTCGCTCGCAAGGCTACGAAATTACCACGTTAAGTTAAGAGTACATGTCGGATACAACTCACAATGAAGTCTAAATTCAGAATAGTTACAAATAAATAAAACAGATGCCTTATTATTCCTAGTCCTTCCTAGTTATAAAGCTTTGTTATGAAGAGGTAGAGTCCGTACAGTACTAAAGGCGTGAAAACGTACTGTATATATTCGACATGGTGTCATTGCATCCATGACAAAGACGACGACCAAACAGCAGCACGATCTCGATCGGCGGCAGCAACACGCTATCAATAGGAAGTCTACAGGTCGTCCAACGTATACGCGCCGTAGAGGGAGTCGAACACAGCACAACACCATAATGGCCGTGGCCGCGAGATGACGCCGGCGAATCAATCGGAAAACTAGGAATCAGCACTCATCCTACGGCTCAGCGTACGCGAGACGACGCGTCTTACGAGAGACGAGACGGCACATGGAGCGCAGTCATCGATTTGTGAGACGACATCAAACGAGCCGGCACCTGCAGGCATAGGCGATACTGGTTGTACCTGGCAGACTTCGAATCCGGCCGGCGATGGTTGCACGGATGAAGTAGCGTTGCGTGTTCCCCCCCACGCCCGGAGCACAGGACTGACGAGAGGCGACGGCGGGTGCCTGCTTAGCTAGGTATGTGATGATGCTGGGCTGATGACTGATCTGGGTAGCCAAAGCCGCAGCGCCAGCAGCCTCCTCGCCTGCGATGGGGGCAGAAACAAGAACAACAATCCTGAGGCATTACTTCTTGACTCGAACAGATGAAAGGGCTGGAACGATGAACGAGCTATCGAAAGAATAGTAACACTGAGCATGTCCATATGCCCATATCGTGCATGCATGAAGCTTATTTATAGATCGGACAAAGAACCATGCAGCAGGAGAGAAGATCTAAGCAAGCATGCATTGATGCATACGACTGCTGGATGCCATTATGCCATCAGCTATTAGGATCGCCTGTCAGTGATGAAAGAGTTTTGTGTGATGAACATGGCTAGAAAGAAAATAAAATGCACATCTCAAGCTAGTCCACAGGCACATGTCAGCAGTGATGGCTCTAAATAACAGGAGTAATAAAAAGGATTTGCCAATAAGAGATACTAATAGCTATGACATAGTATAACCAAGCAATAATCTTTTCTCTCTCTTTTTCCTTCTTTTGAATGAATAATCTAAGGCATGGTTGAATGTTCTTGCACTCTTGCTAACAACGGGATTGACCTACATCACATGATTTAGGGGTTGCGAAGTCATGGATTCACTATTGGCGCAATGTAGGCCAATGGAGGATTCATGGGCATGGGCAAAACAACGTCACAAGGGTCGGCATAGAAGACGGCTCGAGCATCGAGGATAGTCGGTGAAGGCGAGAGCGCAGGCGACTGGCCGTTTTCAAGGTGGCTAGATGCAGGCCAGTTTCACGGATAAAATGACGTCGTGTGAGCACTGGCCTGGAGCACAAGTAACAGTAGAATATGCAGGACGATGCATGCGTGATTGATGTGAGCAGATGCAACAACGGTGTGGCGGGGCTAATATTTCCGTGATTCATTGAACTATCTAGCATGCATGGAGAGAAAAAAACGTGTATCACCTTTTAGGTCAGTTATCGGTGAATTGCTAGGAATGCAGCAGCTTCCTCACCCGATATAGAGCACAGAAGATGCAGATGATTGATGTCTCCCATCTCTGACTCTTGAACAGAGCTGAAGAAGCAAAAGACGAACAAGCTAAGTATTTTTTTTCTTTCTCTAAAGTTGTCACGTGACGACAGAAGAAAACGGACCGCCCCTTCATGGGCGTGTTTATTTCGCGCGCGCGCGGAGCGCGACGCGCGCATCACCCAACAAGCTGTCGGCTCCTGCCTCGTTTCGCGCTAACCCGTTCCGGGTGCTGAACAAATGCTTGTTGGATCCCACGCCCACGTAATTGCTCTAGCAACGTACTGTACTGTTGATGCCCGCAGCACATGCCACATGCCCATGCTGCTCCTGACGCGCACGTGGGTGGGCCCAGGGTGAGGAAAAAGTTTAGATAGGAAGTTCTGTTGTAACTTTTTGAGACAAAAATTTTCAGAAAAGTTGCATTGAAACTTTTTTGAGACAAAAGTTATTAGAAAAGTTGCTCCAAAACTTTTCGAGACAAAAGTTTCCAAAAAAGTTGTATCGAAACTTTCACAAAACAAAAAGTTGGTGGAATGAAACTTTCCAGAAAACTATTGATTCAACTTGTGAGCAGACTGTTGTCAAAATTTATTCTGGAACTTGTGTTTATTTAAAGAAGTTTGTACAGAACCAACGCCCGCTAACCCATTCCGCGTGGGGCCATGCACGTTCGCGCGGGATGCTCTGCTGCGCTCCAGTGGTGGGAAAAACAGGCGGGCCCCGCCCTCAGTCCCGCGTGAAGCGGCTTACGCCAGCGCGCGGACGTGAACGCGCGCTCGCGCGTGAATGAGGAATTTCGCCACGTGATCATAATTCATGCATGCTGCTGATTGGATCGGCAAAACACGAAGCAGAGCATTTGAACAACACGAACGGGACAAAAAGAAGCAAGCAAGCATATACGCAGCTGTTAAAAAGATCAAATAAAATCAGTTCAGCTTAATCTTGAGATTTTTCCTAATACATGAGACTTAGGTAAAAAAATATGATTAATTCCAACTAAATATTAATAAACAAAATGTAATATATATTATAAGAGTGCTTTATTTGCTAATGTTAGAGTTGGGTGTGGTACTATTACACATCACTAAATTAGTAAATAAAAATAAAAGAAATAAATATATTTTATCGAATCTAGCCGCGCTATTAGCGCAGTCATCTTGCTAGTTCTCCGGTTATGATAAGACAAACCTTCCGTCACAGTACGATCATCAGTGAACCTGTCGCTGACCAAACCATGCATGGTTGCTATCATCAGTTTTAAAAGTTTGTCTCTCTCTCTCGTGCTTCAGTCCGGCATATTCCTTTTTGGTTTCTTTGTAAAATGTGAACTCCAGCCTGCCTTCGCAAAAGCAGCAAGCCAGCAACTCCATCGTCATTCGATCAAGCTTCTCCTCTGACTTGTCATCTCACACGTACGCGCCCTCTCCCTGGAACGGCAGCCAAGTAATTAAGCTGAACAATAATCCGCTCACCGAGACCGATGGCCAAGCTCGCCGGCGTCGCGGCGGCGCTCGCCGGCGTCCTCGTCCTCCTCGTGCACGACGCGGCGGCGGCGGCGTTGGCGGCGCTGTCGCCGGGGCAGTCGCTGGGAGCGAACGACACGCTGGTGTCGGCCAACGGCACATTTGTTCTGGGCTTCTTCGCGCCGCGCGGCGGGGACCCGGGGCGGCGGTACCTGGGCGTCATGTACGCGCGCGCGGCGGAGCAGACCGTGCCGTGGGTGGCCAACCGCGACGCGCCCGTGAGCGCCGCGGCGTCAGCGGCCTACTCTGCCACCGTCACGGCGGACGGCGAGCTCCAGGTGCGGGAGGGCGCGTCGCCTGGCGCACCAACACGTCCTCCTCGTCGCCGGTCGGGGCCAGCGTCACGCTCACCCTCCTCGGCAGCGGCAACCTCGTGCTGGCATCCGGACAGGTGGTTCTGTGGCAGAGCTTCGAGCACCCGGCGGACACGTTCCTCCCGGGGATGCGCATCGCGCTAGACCGGCGGAACGGCGGCGACGTCAAGGCGAACTCTGTTCACGCCGTGGCGGAGCCCCGGCGACCGGGCGCTGGCGACTTCACGCTGGGGCTCGACCCGCTCGGCTCGGCGCAGGTCTACATCTGGAAGAACAACGGCAGCGCCAACGCCACCACGACCGCGTACTGGCGGTCGGGGCAGTGGGCCAACACAACTTCGTGGGCGTGCCGTGGCGGTCGCTCTACGTGTTCAGCTTCAAGCTCAACGGCGACCCGCCGGCGCAGAGCGACGGGCTCATGTACTACACCTTCAGCACGTACAACTCCTCGCAATTCCGGTTCATGCTCCACCCCAACGGCACCGAGACCTGCTACATGCTCCTCGACGCCTCCGGCGAGTGGGAGACCGTCTGGTCGCAGCCCACCGTCGCGTGCCACGAGTACAACATGTGCGGCGCCAACGCCCAGTGCGCCACCGCCGGCGACAATGGCCAGCCAGTCTGCACCTGCCTCAAAGGTCGATCATTCCGGCCTACTCCTCTCGTTACCTGACCATGTCAATCCGAACTGTTTCATTCATTGTTCGTGCAATTAATGACACTGGGTCTGGGTGATCTTCGCAGGTTTCGAGCCGAGGTCGGCGGCGGAGTACGGCAGCGGCAACTGGACGCTGGGGTGTGCGAGGAGCGCGCCGCTGACATGCGACCCGCAGAACGTGAGCGGCGGCGACCAGTTCGTTCGTCGTCCTCCCCGCAGTGAAGCTGCCGGACTTCGCCACCTGGGGATCGACCGTCGGCGACGAGAACGCGTGCATGCAGCTGTGCTTGGGCAACTGCTCGTGCAGCGCGTACAGCTACAGCTCCGGCACCGGGTGCCTCACCTGGGGCCAGGACCTGCTCGACATCTACCAGTTCCCAGACGGGGACGCCGCCAATGACCCGCACCTGCACGTCAGGGTCCCTGCATCCGTATTAGGTAACAAAAAAGAATAATGTTTTTGCCTTTTATGGATTCATTCGTATGAACATAGGTTCTAGCTAGGGTTAGAATACTGCTACAAAAATGGGAATAGGAATATTTGGATATTGGCACAACTAAAGTAGACTGGGATTGTAGCAGCCAGCAAACCAATGTAAACGCATATGAAGTTGAGGTCCGTGGAAAATTTACCAAAGTAGCAAGATGAATAGTAGTGCAGCAGGTGGTTGCCAAATTGGACTAGTGAACAGCTGTTTCAAAGAGTGAAACAAAACGGTAAACTTCTTCTTTTGTAAAGGTGATGCTGCTGAACAATTCAGTTTTCACCTTTAGAAAAAATCAAAGCATCTCCTTGAGAATTTTCTTTTCTTTTTCCCCTAAACTAGTGGAGTTCCGGATAAGGGACACAACCCATCAGATGCTAGCTAGTATCATGCCATTTGCTCATTTTTGATGTCTGTTAGCTGTTGTTGCTCGTAAATGAGATTCAACAGATTATTGGTTCGGTTATTGGAACGGCAGTGATTTTTGAATATTTCACATCCATTTGTGACAATTTGTGCATATGCTGTCCCGTCAAAATGAACCATATATTGGCAATCTTTTGTTTGGCCTAAAGGTTCCTTCGACAACGACAGAACTTAAAAGTTTTCCATAAACTAGAATATTTGGCACATGGAAAAAACAATGACGTCATTATGGCTCCATGATAATGACCTAATCAGCTTTATTCCTTTTTCCTGAGCTGTTGGATAAAGCCATGAGGTGGATGGTTTTTTTTTTTGAGGGAACTGGAGGGGCAAGCCCCTACAGAATATATTTATAATTATAAAAAATGTAAAACGATAAGTTACATGTAAGACAAAACAAGCAAAAGAAACAACTAATCTAAGCTAAGACAAGAAACAAAAGCTAACTCCAGTGTGCTATCCATTCCTTCAGCCTATCCACATGTTTCCCTTTGGCTCTCAAGACTCAAGGTGGATAGTTCAAGTTGACCTATATTCAGGGTGTTCGGCCGGCTGGAACCAGCCGGCTGCTGCTGCTCCTGCTGCTACAGTCAACTGAATTGCTACAGTGTGCGAATCCTCCGCTACAGTGTCTCTCTCACTATTCAAACTGCAGCTGCAACTGCATCCTCCAACCGAACACCCCGATTATATCGCAAAACTAACACGTTAGGGACCATGTGACATATATGTTTGACCTTGTAGGTCAACATATTTGACATACATATTGGGAAAATATTCAGTGCAAACACCTATTCGTAGAATCGTGAAAACCCTCTCCAAAAACCTATTTAAAGTTTTGAAAAACTATGAAACTGGCATACGTGTAAGGACATGGTGAAGAAATGCACACAAAATTTCAGACCAAAACTCGTTTTCTATTAAAGATACAAAAATCAAATCAGTGGAAGAGGACAAAATGCACAGTCACTCTTTTGTCCTTCCTCCCTTTCTTCATGATTTTTATTTTTGTATCTTTTAGTAGAAGTTGAATTTGGATCTGAAATTTTGTGGCATGTTCTCACCATGTCCTCTACATGTATGCCAAGTCATAATTTTTCAAACTTTTAAGTAGGTTTTGGAGAGGGTTTTCACGATTCCACCGAATATGTGGTTTGCACTGATATTTTCCCTACATATATGGTGATATGTGTTGGTGTCTCTGGTCCGATGCACGCTCAGATTGGATTCAGCAGGCTGCAATGCATGGACTGTTCTCATAGAGCTAATATTTTATATGGACTTTAAACGATTCTTGAACTCTTCTCACTCTGTTTTTTTTTGGCGAAAATTTGAAATCTTTCTTTTCCTGTGACATCCTGAATTGTGTTATTATACATTTGTTTACTGTTTTGCCTGCTCAGAAACGGGATCCAAAACAAGGCGATGGACAACAGTGGTGGTTATTGTAGTCATCGTCGTGGTTGTTGTGTTGGCAGCATGCAGCTTTGTCCTGTGGAAATGCAGGAGGAGAATCAAAGGTGAGGGAAGATCATATCTGAGAGCCAAATTGGAATCTGCCATACAATTGAATCCTACTACCTCCGAACCTTTTTTTTTATTGAGACTAGATGGTTAGTCCTAATAAGCACCTTTTTCTAACGACAAGAAAAAAAAGGACTAGAATTTTAGGTAGAACCACATTGAGTTCACGGTGCATGACAAGCTGGTTCGTCTTTGCAGAGAGGCTTGGCATTGGTGGCAGAGAACAGAAAATGCCTTCACTTCTGCGGCCTGCCAGGAAAGCAAGGCAGGATTTCTCAGGGGCAAAACAGACTGATCCTGAGGAGGGAGAGAACGGCAAGAAGTCCGAGCTGCCGTTTCCCTTTCGAGACATTGGCGGCGGCCACCAGCAACTTCAGCAGTGTCAACAAGCTCGGGGAGGGAGGCTTCGGCCACGTCGACAAGGTAGTAGGACATCAAGTGCACAAATTGTCAACTAAATGACTAAGTTGCAGTGTTGCTAATCTGGGTGCGTGCTCGATGGATCATTGATTCCTATGCAGGGCACGCTTCCCGGCGGCGAAGAGATAGCGGTGAAGCGTCTGTCCCGGAGCTCGGGGCAGGGGCTGGAGGAGTTCAAGAACGAGGTGATCCTGATCGCGAAGCTGCAGCACCGCAACCTGGTGAAGCTGCTGGGGTTCTGCATCCAGGGGGAGGAGAAGATCCTGGTGTACGAGTACCTTCCCAACAAGAGCTTGGACGCGTTCCTCTTCGACCCGGCGCGGCGCGAGCTGCTGGACTGGCGGACGCGGATGCACGTCGTCGAGGGCGTCGCGCGCGGCCTGCTCTACCTGCACCGCGACTCCCGGCTCCGCGTGGTGCACCACGACCTCAAGGCCAGCAACATCTTGTTAGATGCCGACATGAACCCCAAGATCTCCGACTTCGGCATGGCGCGCATGTCGGCGGCGACGAGCAGAACCAGCAGGTGAACACGAACCGGTGGTGGGCACGCTGGGCTACATGTCGCCCGAGTACGCCATGGAGGGCCTCTTCTCCGTGCGCTCCGACGTGTACAGCTTCGGCATCCTGGTGCTGGAGATCGTGTCCGAAGAACAGCAGCTTCCACCACATGGAAGGCTCGATCAACATCGTCGGCTACGCGTGGCAGCTGTGGAACGCCGGGAAAGGGGAGCAGCTCATCGACCCGGCGGTGCGCGCGGCGTGCCCGGCGCGGGAGGCGCTGCGGTGCGTGCACCTGGCGCTGCTGTGCGTCCAGGACCACGCTTGCGACCGCCCGGATATACCCTACGTCCTCATGGCGCTCGGCAGCGACAGCTCCGTGCTGCCCGTGCCCAAGCCGCCCACCTTCACGCTGCGGTGCAGTACCTCGTCGGACAGGGACGAGCGGTTCAGAGTCGACAGGGTCGACGAGTCATACTCCGCGCGTGCGAGCTCACCGTGACCATGATGCACGGAAGGTACAATTTTGTAACCGCGTGCCCATTGATTTCTTAGGTTGTTTTCCTTTGTAATTATGACGAAAAACATCACAGTTTGACACACGATCGAAGTGTACATATACTACAACCAGCAAATGGAGCGCGGTCAGCCGTTGCAGTTTTCCAGTTCTGTGGAAACTTTGCAATTTATCTCGCAATCCGTGCAATTATTCGGCCCGGTTACTGGTGAAACCAGTCAGACCGAACACAATGTCTGTCTCTGTACACGAAAAGAGAAAAAGAAAACAAGCAACAATCCATAAATGAGGCAAAAAAAAAAAACACAAAGCATCTATGCGTACCAATCTTCTTCACACCTCATGTCCTTTGATTGCCAGTCGCCTCTTGACATTGGCGTTCGCCATCGAACACGCCAGCTCCTTCAGCGTTCTTCCTCATTGCCGCAGCTTCTTTCCTGCAAAACAGAGCACCCTTTCGCCGACAATCGTTTTCTCCATTATTTTTTTTTTTAAAACAAGGCACTCTGAACTGTCATCCTTGCAATTCCGTGATTATCAATTTTTCATGTGCATCTCGTGAGCTAATATTTCTATGGTAGAATATTTAGGACCAGTGGTACGATGCATATTCATCAGCATTTCTTTACAAAGACATGGAAGGAAGGAAAAGGATAAAACACGCATAGACGGTGTAGGATGTTGTTAATATGTGAGGCAAGAGAAATATGTTTTATGCATCACTAATAGATCAATTGATTAAGCCAGCATGTTCTCAGAGAACTTTTATTAGAATAATTTCCGCAGAATCGAATACAATATAATGGACTAGGGTGTTTATCATTTTTCACTTAATTACTACAACCATGTGTAGCACCACGACTTGATAAATTTTCTAGCTTTACATGTTTATGTGGAACCAAACTATGTATACACTTAAATTTTATTTGTATCATGTTGTTTCAATGTTGAAATTTTTGCTTACCATGTCCTCTTTTGAGGTGGTAAAAACTATTGTTCTCTGATCAGATCAGCCATCGTTCCTTTATGTATATATACGATTGGAACCTGCAAATCAGAATTTTGTGAATATACATTCTAGTATTTTTCCTCTTCATGCTTCTTCCAGGATTATGGTGCGCTCCAAGAATATTTGGAGTCCTCATCAATTTGCATATATAAAGAAAAAAATCGTCATACATAGATCACAAACTTGTGCAGACATGTGCGAATATAACATACAGGTACCTCGGCAACAAAACAATGAAAGGGGATAAGGAAGGCTTTATTTGTCCAAGTGCATATATGATACATCAAATCAAAGAGGCATTATACTTTTTCATCAGAAGTAGAAGCAGGATAAGTGAACTTTTTAGGCCTAAATATCTGCTTCATGGGGGTCCCTTATTGTTGCCAAACAAGCACATGAACTAAGGATTAAAAAAACATTGGTTGGGACAACATAAAAGGAAGGCTGAGAGACTCGAGCATAAAACTCTAGCTCCACAGTGCTGCAAAGGGTAAAAAAATTTGGCTGGAAAACATGAAGAGAAAACAGAGGCTGCGGACTCGAGCATAAAACTGGTTCCGCAGTGCTTCTGTCAGCTATAGCATGTGCCATGGTACCCTGGCCACACCATCATGACTGCACGATCAGTTCTTCTTCTGTGGTGCGGCGGCTGCTTCCTGGCAGAGTCCGTTCTCGAAGAAGCCACTGTTGTCAGGATCCTGCTTGCACTCTTTGACGACGTCGATCTTCAACTTATCTGCAGCTTCCTTCACGAAACCGCACGCGCACTGCTTCTAACCCGCCAAAGCAGCAGAAGCCACTCTTCTGCAGCAATGTTGAGGAAAAGAATCTGCCCGCAGTGCTGCAAGTAAGGCATCACTTGCACAAGTTGGCAACCAGTGACTCACGAAATCACCGCTTGAGTCGGGGCACAGCTGCGAACCCGCGAACGCGAAACGATTCGGCTCCGTTCTTTGCACTTATATCTTGCTGGGTTGCAGCCATGGCAGCTGGCAGTAGGAGGCCGCAGATCATGGCGAACAACGCCGCCGGAACGATCGGACGGACCGCAGGTGAGGCGAGCTTCCTGCAGGGCGCCATTGCGATTGTGTGTGTGGGTAGTACGTGGTGGTTCCCTTACCTTAAGGTGGTTTAATGGTTTGCTCCTTGCTGTGTTGGCTCGCCTTTTGTAGGCATGCATGTATCCGGTGCGTCGCGTGGCTTTGGCGATCGAATAATTACCAATAATATAAGTACCGCGTGTCCGCGTTCTCCAGCTTCACATGTGAAGATGGCCATGCATGCTGCTTCACATGTGAACATGCGTTCTCCAGTTTTTTTCATTTTTTAGGAAACCATCTCTGATTCTGAGAAATTGCTTACGGTTTGTGTGAAACTGAGAACAAACCATTAACTAGGATTTTGTGATCCCTAGTTTTCGGATGAATTAACCTACGTGTTTTGTGGTTTTAGCTACTTAATTTATCGTGCTGCATCTGCTCTGGTTTTACATATCGCGTGGGTCTCCATTGGGCTGAGCTGCTTGATAAGTTAACTAAACGCGCATCAATCATGCTCCCTTTGTTTAAGCCATCGGCGCGTTTCAATAAGCTGAAGCATTATTGAAGAGTAGGTAACGAGACAATGTCCCGCACGTTATCCTTGCATCTGCTCGTCAACCTACTACTACGTACTCTTGTGCATATCGTGGCGGGTGCCAGACTGCCTGTGACTGGGGCTGGCAAAAAGTTCGAGGTTGCGAGCCATCTCGGCTCATTCAAAATGGCTCAGCACAGCTTGGCCTAGTCTTTCAAATGAACCCAACCAAGCTTTCTTCACTTGCTCTTAATGGGCCAGCTCGTGAGCCGCTCGTACGCGTTCGATTAGCTCAGTAATTTGACAAGTATAAAAAAACATCAACTATAATTCAATAGGAAAATGATTAGTCCCTCTAATTTTAAATTATTGTCACCGTTGACTTTTTGATTTGCGTTTGACCATCCGTATTGTTCAAAATATTAGCTCAAATATGTAAAATTGTAAGTTGTGTTTTAATTCTCTTCAATGATAAAACAAAGCATAACAAAATATATGATAATTTTCAATAAAAATTGGATAAGACGAATGGTCAAACGCAACTCAAAAAATCAATGGCAACAATAATTTTAAAAGAGTGAAATGCACCAGCGGTCCTTCAACTATTTCAAGTGTGCCATCCAGGTCCACGAACTCTCAAACCGCACATCTAGGTCCTCAAACTGTCAAAACCGTTCACCCGAGGTCGTTGGCCGGTTTTGGTTTTAGAAAAATACAAGGAGGTCCTTGAGTTTCCCATTCTTCTCGCACACGAGCTCCCAGCCTCTCATCAGCTCGCTTAGTAGCATGCACCATTGTCACCGCCGTCAGGGACGTCAGCTCGCTCAATGATGTTATCAACTCCTCACTGAGGAAGTTCACGAGTGTAAGCTTCATGACCATTTTTGGAGCTAGGGGAAACCCCAATGTGACTAACACTCTTGTGAGATCTTATAGGTCACATATACATAGAAAGAAAGCTCCGTCCGTTTGGTGGTGAACGCCAACACACCATGAACTTAATGAAAAGGATGATTGGTTGCCTTCATCGACACAAGAACAGACTTGATGGAGTCGCGGAGAAGATATGGATCAGGCTAAGGACATGCTAGATCCAAGCGAGTGCTGCTTGGTTAGATGTTAGCTTGAGTCCATAGAAAAACCGGACTATCAAGAGGGTTCAAGGTGGTTCTCTTAGTGCACACTAGTTATAGAGATCATTGGATGCATGGTGAGTCTCTCAGGGGCTAGGGTGGCAGAAGAGGATTGAAGGAACCAAGAAGTTCAAGTTTGGAAGAAGAAGATCAAGAAGAAGATCGAAGCTGCGAAGTCAGAAGAGACCGGACAGTACGGTCATGGAGACCGTACAATACGGTCTACAGAGAAATCCAGACAGAAAGGCTGAAGTTTCTGGAAGTGGAGAAATGGAGACCGGACAGTACGGTCCTAGGGACCGGACAGTACGGTCTCTATTGAGTTTTCCAGACAGAGAAGCTGAAGTTTCTGGAAGTTGAAGAATGAAGACCGGACAGTTGACCGGACGGTACGGTCAGGGACCGGACGGTACGGTCTTACAGGCGAAGAGCAACAGAGAAGGAGAAGTTTCTGTTGGCTGAAGAAGAAGTGGAGACCGGACAGTACGGTCCTAGAGACCGTACAATACGGTCTACTTTGAGATGAGGAGCAGCACTCCCTGGACGCCGGTCTGGTGAAGACCGGACAATACGGTCTAATGGAGACCGGACAGTACGGTCTATTGTACGGTCAACACGCAGACTGGGCACTTTTGGACAACGGCTAGTTTGAGGTTGGTGGCCTATATATAGTCGGTTGTTTACCTCTTTGAGGTGCTCTTGGACCCAGGAAAGAGGTGAGGTGCTGCCAAGAAGCCAAGAGGAAGAAGTGTGAAGCACTTGAGAAGGATTTGGAGTGATCCTAGTGCTTGAGAGAGTAACAAGTTGCATCCTTTGATCTCTAGGCTAGTGTGGGCTTGAGAGAGTCATCTAGGGCTGTTACTTTTGGTCTATGGCAAGGCCTAGACCGGTTAGGCGTCGGTGTTGAGCTGTCCAAGAAGAGTGTGGAAGCCGACACAAGTTTGTACACGGTCTTGGAGCTTCCCGTGCGAAAGAAGCATCACTAGTGGAGCGCCCTTTGGCACGCATCAAGTGCGGAGCCTTACCTCCGGAAGAGTACCCGGGATCGAGCCCGGCGGGACGTGCCCGCGACTTCACTCGGAGGGTGAAGTGTGCTCTAGGAGGGATCGCCATCGAGCGGAGGGACGGGGTCGAGACTCCGGCGGGAGTGACCCAACGTGGAGTAGGGGAAGGCGCCATCCTTCCGAGACCACGGGAAAACATCATGAGCATTCTCTATCCCTTCTCCTTTACTACTCGCATTTACTTATCGCACTATATATGATTGCTTGTAGTACTTGATTGCGCTCTTATCTTGCTTGTGTTTACCTTTGTACCTACTAGCTTCACTAGGTTTGCTTGTTTGCCTTGCTCGTGTGCTTACTTGTTATAGCCTATCTAGTTGCTCTAAGGACTCTACTTAGTGTGCCTAGTATCTAGGTTGCCTTGTTCTCTAGTTATCTTGTTGCCTTGCCTTGCCTAGCTAAAGTCTTCCGCTATCTATATCTTGTGCTAGGTTGCTAGTGTGGTGTGCTTGTGTTATCTATATCCACTAGCTATATAGGTTAAGGATACTCCTTAGTGTGCTTTACCTTGCTACTAGAACTACTTGCTAGGAGTTGTTTGGGTGTAAGTGTTTGGAAATAGATTCTAGAGTGCACCGATTCACCCCCCCTCTCGGTCACACGATCCTTACAAGTGGTATCAGAGTCAAGTGCTCATTATTAGGGCTTTACCGCCTTGAGTCGTGACCGGGATCGCGTGTGGGAAAATGGAGTCCACTCATGATGACGTTTCTAACACTTCCATCGCCTCTACCTTG
Source organism: Eragrostis nindensis (assembly GCA_012490785.1). Lineage (NCBI taxonomy): Eukaryota > Viridiplantae > Streptophyta > Magnoliopsida > Poales > Poaceae > Eragrostis > Eragrostis nindensis. The sequence goes on along the minus strand of JAAXCT010003715.1, from coordinate 329 downwards.
ATTGAGCCTTATGATTGTGTGCTTAATGGCATTTCCTACTATGATGTTCGTGATGAGTATGATGAGCTTGTTTTGAATGATGATGAGGATATCACTAACTTTGCTTCTCGCTTGTATGTTCTTGCTAGGAAACTGATGACAAGAGGCTATCCATCCATTATGCACAAGCATGTTGTGAAGAAGCTTATCCGATCTCTACCACTCTCACGGTTTGGTATTCTTGCTTTTGCTCGAGTGGATGAGTTTGTGAACATGCCCTATGATGAGTGCTATCCTCTCCTCTCTTGAGGAGGATATCAAGAAAGGCAAGGATATCTCTCATGCAAGTG
>JAAXCT010003714.1:0-26942 GCA_012490785.1 Eragrostis nindensis | reverse complement strand
CAGCATATCAGTGTGCAGGTGGAGCAAGTTGATTGATTGAATGAAGTGCGAGCAGGTGGAGCCTATGGATGATACGGAAATGATGTTGTTGACAATGATGCTCATGATGATGATGTTCAGCAGCACTAACCTCCTGTTATGCAGCTAGGAGGATTTGCCTATTGCTCATCGCAGGCCTCATCGGGGTTGTGGACCTCGACCCCGTCTTATTGAAGAATGTAATATGACTTATTATTCTTTGAGTTTGCTTGAACAGGTGGAGAGCGTTCATGAGCCTACAACTTTACTGAAGCTGTTGATTGTGGTGATCGTGAGAATTGGATTTCAGCGATGCATGAGAGATGCAATCTCTGGAGAAGAATTGTACATGGGACGTTGTGCCCTTGCCTAAGGGAAAGAATACTGTCCGCTGCAAATGGATTTACAAGAGAAAGGAGGTTTTATCTCCTAGCGAGCCTCCTAAATTTAAATCAAGGTTAGTAGCTAAAGGGTACAGTCAGATTCCTGGTGTTGATTACAATGATGTGTTTTCTCCTGTGGTAAAGCATAGTTCAATTCGCACATTCTTCAGTATTGTTGCTTCACGTGATCTTGAGCTTGAGCAGTTAGATGTGAAGACTGCATTTTTGCATGGTGAGCTTGAGGAAGAAATATACATGGACCAACCTGAAGGGTTCATAGTGCCTGGTAAGGAAAATCATGTTTGCAAGCTGAAAAGATCTTTGTATGGTTTGAAGCAATCCCTCGACAGTGGTATAAAAGGTTGATTCATTTATGTTGTCACACGGTTTTAAGAGGTCAAATTATGATAGCTGTGTTTACATCAATTTGTTAATGGATCACCTATATACTTTCTGTTATATGTTGATGACATGTTGATTGCCGCTAAGAATGGTAAAGAAATCACTACATTGAAGAAATTGTTGAGTAGTGTTTGACATGAAGGATCTTGGTGCTGCTAAGAAAATTCTAGGTATGGAAATTACTAGAGACCGTAAAGCTGGTTTATTGTTTCTTAGTCAGCATGGTTACATTGAAAGGTTCTTCATCGCTTCAACATGCATGATGCTGACCCTGTTAGTACTCCTATTGCACCGCATTTTAAGGTTGTCAGCTAAGCATGTGCTAGTACTAGTGACTGTGATGAATTAGAATACATGTCAAAAGTTCCATATTAATGCTGTTGGTTCTTTAATGTATGCTATGGTTTGCTCTCGCCCGGATTTATCATATGCTATGAGTTTGGTTAGCAGATACATGTCTAATCCTGGTAAAGAACATTGAAAGCAGTTCAGTGGATTCTCAGGTATCTCCGAGGGACAACTGATTACTGTTTGAAGTTTGGCAGAACTGATAAGGGACTTATTGGCTATGTTGATTCTGATTATGCTGGTGATTTGGATAAGCGTAGGTCACTCACAGGTTATGTGTTCACAATTGGTAGTTGTGCTGTGAGTGGAAGGCTACTTTGCAGTCTGTTGTTGCTCAATCCACCACCGAAGCTGAGTACGTTGCTATTGCTGAAGCGGGTAGGAGTTGATTTGGCTGAAAGGGTTGTTTGCAGAGTTTATGTGGAGTTGATTCTTGTTTAAGCTATTCTCTGATAGTCAAAGTGCTATATGTCTCACCAAAGATCAGATGTTTCATGAGAGGACAAAGCACATTGAGATCAGTATCATTTCATTCGTGATCAGATTGAAAAGGGTAAGCTAAAGGTATGCAAGATTAGTACTCATAATAATCCTGCTGATATGTTGACAAAGCCTGTTCCTGTTGCTAAGTTGAGCTATGCTCAGGCTTAGTTGGTATTATGGATTAGCCCAAGAGGCTGTTTGGCGCCAGAGCATTTCTTTTTCATTGTTCTGTTCAGGATGAAGGTTTCGATTTATGCTACAAGAAGAATTTGTCTCAAGGTGGAGTTCCTCCGCTTCGCTCCGTCAGAAGTCGGCCGAATTTGGATCATAACTCAACAAACCCGGCGGGCCCACCTGCGCGACACCAGATGATGACGAGGGCTGGGCTGGCCTGGTGCTAGCTCTGCCGTTTCAAACGGACGATCGACGACCGTTCCTGTCTACCGGTGGTTGGTACACGCTCGTCGGCTTCTCACCATGTCCTTTCCCTGCGTGGGTTTCAACTTCTACCGTGCTACAGCCGTGGCTTGGGCAGAGGTGGTCATGCTCGCCGCACTGCACCACCGCGCATCTAATGCTTTCGTCCTCAGCAAAGGGGGTGGACGCTGTATGAAATAGCAACCACCCCAGCCCAGGTCCCTCGATCGTCGCCTTCCCAACAAATATGTGTGGCCCAAAATTAGCATAACAAAATAGGAATTGGCTCTTGTTGTAATGGTGAAGTGTCCACGGATAGTTGTTTAATTAGCTCGCATGCACCGCACCAACGATCCACTGCAGGTAGGAAACCGCAACCCGCGAGCAAGCATGTTTTCCGCAAGCACATCAATACCTATCATACTTTGCTATCATGGAAACATAAATTTTCTGAATAATTTTATTTCATCATGACCCTAAAAATTGACTTCCATTTAATCTTTTGTAGGGAAGAAAAGGTAACCTTGTCGACAACTAATCGGAGGCCATGTTTGGATCCAAGAGAACTAGCAATTAATCTTAGATTAATAATTAACTGTTGTTAGTCAAGTGTCTGTTGGGAGGCTGAACTATAATCGATCAACTAATAATTAGTCCTTATTCGACTAAAATTAATCAACTAACAATTGATCCCCTTGGATCCAAATATGGCCTGAGAAGACAACATCATGCCAGAATCAAATCACATATTGGCAAAAAAAATATAGAAGGGGGATATACCTGCAGACTCGTCGTTGCGCGGAAGGATTGTTAAGAGCGGCTTCGTGATGGAAGACATCCTTTGCCCTTTGGCGTGCGAGTGAGGCCTCGACCAGCGAAATCTGGGAGAAATTGGGGGGGTGGGGGCATGTTGTGCCGGGGTCTACCAGGTGATAATCGCACTGGAGGGTGGGGGATGACCTTTTGGCATGTTGCGGGGTGAGGGTGGCGGTTGTTTTTTTGGTGCGTCGCGCATGGGAGGTGATGGTGGCTTCTCATGTGGTGGTGGCCCATGGTGTTCTTGGTGAGGGAGGGGCCGAGAGCCATGGCCTATCGATGGCGGATTTGGTAGGGAGGAGGAGTCGGATCTACTAACTTGCAGCCAGATCTGAAGGGGAGGGGAGGGGCCTGTGTGAATGGAAAGGAAGGGGACAAGTGGTGGCGGCTTCTCGTGTGGTGGTGACCCGTTGGTGTTCTTGGTGAGGGAGGGGGCGAGAGCCATGGCCTGTCGACGGCAGATTTGGTAGGGGGAGGAGTCATATCTACTACCTTGCAGCCAGATCTGGAAGGGGAGGGGAGCCGTGTGAATGGAAAGGAAGGGGACAAGTGATGGCGGCTTCTCGTGTGGTGGTGGCCCGTTGTGTTCTTGGTGAGGGAGGGGCCAAGAGCCATGGCTGCCGACGGGGATTTGGTGGGGGGAGGAGTCGGATCTACTACTCGTAGCTAGATCTGAAGGAGGGGAGCCTGTGAATGAGAAGGAATTGAGGGATAAGTGGTGGCGGTGCATGCGGAATGGTGAGGACGGGGGAGAGAGGAAACCCTAGCAGTCTCTGAGTCGTGTATATATATAAATCCTTGTTGGGCCCCACACTTGCGGAAATTAAGTGGTTATAGGGTAGGAAAAGGCTTTTGTTTGCCCATAGGTTCGATACGATACCAAGTTCGCGCTCATGGGCCCAAATTAACAATTGCATCCATCCGTGTGAGGAGCTTGCCCATGTCAGGTGTGGTAGAACATAAATGAGTTTCTAACCCTTCTCACTACAAGGCCCCTATCAGTTTGTTGCTTGATGTCACACATGATAGTTTGTGAAGAATGAGCATGAGATGCCAATGATTGTTAGGCCCTGTTTGGATCCTCTAGCAGGCTAAAATTAGCCAATTAAAACATTAGCGAGCTAATTTTTTAGGCAACTAATTTTAAGAGGTACTTATTTTGATTATTGACTAATGTTCTCTGTTTTTTAGACTTTTCTTGCTTTTTAATGTGTTTCTTGCCTAGTTTAGTCAAGTTTAGAGGGTTGGGGTAACTAGGGGCTAGGGGCAGGTACAATGGTGTTGTCTTATAAGTCGTCTCATAATATTCAGACGATCATCAGACTACTTGTACAATAGATGATTGTTTTAGTTTGTCTCTTAGTATTGTATATTTTCTTAATTTATGGGTGAGCAAAAGAATATTTATGAGTTGCATGTCAACTATAACTCGTACAATGGTGTGAAGCGTCTCATACTCCTAAATTTTAACGCATGAGGTGGTTGCCTCGCGAAACAACCCCTCTTTCTCACCATCCTCTCTCTCTTCCACCTCATCAAAAATTCTATTAGAGTTGCATGAACGACTATGAGACTGCTTACGGTAGCAGTACAAAGTTTAAGACTGCCTTGTAGTCACTTTTAGGTCAGGTACAAAGGTGTTGTCTCATAGGTGCTCATAATCATAAGACGATTTATGAGACCACATATTAATGGATGGTTGTTTTAGTTGTCTCAAAGAAGTACTATACTTCTTTTATTTGTGGATGAAAAAGAAATATTTATAAGTTATATGACAACTACAACTCCTACAATGGTATGAAAAAACCGTCTCATACTCCTAAATTTTAGCGCAGTAGGTGGTTGCCTCACGAAACAACTGCTCTTTCTTACTTCACCTCCCTCTCTCTTTACTATGTCACCAAAAATTCTATATAAGTAACGCATGAGATGGGCTATGAGACTGTCTACGTGTAGCATTGTACCTGCCCTTAAGAGGTCATGTTTGAATCTAAAGTGACTAAAATTAGCTAGGTAAAAAGTTAGAAGGTGGATCCAAACAGAGCCTTATCCACTAGCAGTACCTCTATGGACGCATGACAAGTCTAATATTCCAGCCCAATTCTCATGTCTTCTATGTCGATCTAAACCAAGCGCATCTTTCTTTCAATATCTGAATGGGTTCATCTTTTTCTTTAGAAGTAGAAACAGAAATACTATTTAGGAATAGTACGGGTCCATGCTGTGCGAGCATGTTGCCGCGACAAAGCTTCACGTCGACCAAGCTTGCGCCGCTGACGGCGAACAGAACAGGTTCGAGAGACCTCAACGGGGAGCCGCCGTGCCCTGCTGCCTTTTTCCATCTCGCCTCGTCTGCTGGACCGCAATGTCGCGACCGGACTAGGGCTGTTTGGACGCCCCACATCTCACCACGCAAAACTTTGGCGGCGCCAAAACTCTGTGGCGAGCTTTTCCTACCCACACCTTTGGCGAGTTTTGTGTACTGTAAGTGCTGTGGCAGCCGAATCTTATTCAGCAACCAGCGATGACAAACCTTTGCTAATGCACGGAACCTTTAGCGTGGCGTCTGGTGGCGGGGAAGCAACACCCCGTAAAAACTCCTCTTTCGCGCACTGCAACATGTCAGACGTCCTCCTCACGGGCCTAAAAAATAGTAGAATCAAGTAGTCAAGTGGCAATATGAAAGAAAACTTACACTTGTTGATTACTGGTCGATATCTCTTTCGGTGTAGAATCATGCAATTTATCATCTTAGAAGACCATGAACAAATTCCGTAAATTGATGGTATTTTTGGTGGTGAGATATATATATGCCTTTATTAGGATTTGGGAAATGCATTCTTAGAATGCTATGTAATTATCGCCTTATAGGATCATCATGAACAAACACACAAATGACAAAATGGTCCTGATGGTTCCGTATGAGATTTATTTAATTGTTTAGTAGGTGTTAGAAGGTTCTTTGCATTGTTGGAAGGGGATGTTGTGAGGAACAACAGATTTTTTTTTGGTCCATTTGTAATAAATTAGGTTCATCGATCCACAGTTGCTCTTGTTTCCTGATCTTCAAGAAGGCGACCCATGCCTATCTAGAAAAAATCACATTGAGATTGATCAATTATAGGAAGGTCTCATATTCATTCCCCATTATTTGCCGGCTCCATTTTTTGCTGCAGCATGTCTCTAGTATCGATGCTGTCCCTCAGCAGTAGCCAAAAGAAACTTTTGTGTTTCAGAAAAAAAAAACTGTGTGCTTCATTGGCATCTAGAACTGAAAGCCAATTGAAAGCCCGAGGTATCCTGCAGCTCTAGAAAAAAAATTAGGAACTCTAGGAAAGACCCATTATAATAACCTATGAAGCCACAAACTTGGCCTTATGGTCGACATATTGTTTGATAAATCCACAAATTAGCGAATCTACCCCTATACATAAATATAATGAGAGCCTCTGATGAATCTGAGAATCTCCTCTTCCTTATAAATGCCAATGCTTTGTGGAGTATATCTAATATCTTTCTTAACATCTAAACAGAAAAATTGTATTTATAAATCTTGGAAGAAAACGTTTTTTATATAGAAATTTGTAGCTAGGGAAGCTGTTAACATAAAAAATCTTCTAGAATATTTTTTAACATAAAAAATGAGACTAGGGTGAGATCACAATGTGGATTTCCAGGAGATGTAAGACATGATGCGGTGTTGCAAGCACCGCCACTGGCTGTACCATGCGTTACATTCATGCAGCGGAGTGAACATTAACAATAGTATTTGAATCACTGAAACCATTGATTGATCCGTAACCCACACAACAAGGGCAACAATCACATGATTTATATAACTCAGACCAACACAATCATATAATAACCCTTATAATTGACAAATTACAAAATCATCCGTATCGTTCATTTCGCCCTGATCTACCTGCCAACAATGAGTTCACCCAGTTCAGACGCGACCATGGTGAGATCGTAGTCGGCCGAAACCATGGCGTACAGCGGCAACCCCTTGAACGACGACAGCCCGTTCTGGCACGACTGGACGGCGACCTGGGCGTCGACGTACTCCTGCCTGGCGCGCGAGAAGTCGCAGGCGAACAGCTGGTCGACGACGCTCACCATCTGGCCGCGCGCCACGCCGTACTTGGCCTTGCAGTTCTCGACGGCGTCCTTCTCGCCGGCGGGGAGCTTCCCTACGTCGCCGGCGAGCGTCTGGTCGATGGTGGCCATGGTGTCCTCGTACTTGAGCTTGGCGATCCTCGCCGCGACGAGCGCGTAGACGGTGACCTCGGAGGTTGGCGGCGCGCTCTTGAGCGTGTCCAGGCAGAGAGTGTACAACTTCGGCGTGCCGCCGCACGCCTTGCGGCACGCCTCGGTCCACTTCGTGGTGGGCACCTTGTCGCAAGCGTCGCCGGCGACGAAAAAGGCGGCCAGACAGATCGTTGTTGCAAGGACGAAGGTCATGGCAGCTCTCGCCATGTTAATCTCTTAGCAAATACTTGATTTTCTGGTGAATTTTGTGATGGAGAAACGAAGGGTTCAGGACGCTTTAAATACAGAATGGAATTACCCAAATAAGCCAACTTTGTGATTTTTCGTGATTCTCCTAGTATAATAACGCCAAAAATAAGCACTTCAGTGATTTCACAGGAAATTATTAATCCGAAAAATAGGTATCTCTTTACTCAGCCAGCTCACAAAATGATGTCATATGGAGTATGTCTTGCATCATCACTTTTAATCAGATCAAAAATAGGAATATCTGCAGCTTCGTCACAAATCACGAAGATAGATGTTCTCCAAAACAAGTTTTGGAAAATGTTAAACAGAATCAAAGTGTACCAAGAGTGTTTGCGTTGGTTAAATCATACAACCAGCGTATAGTAGTTCATACATCGATCTAATTAGTATACTTTATACGTTAAATATATCTGCATAAATGTCACAAAGCAGGAACAAAGCTTTGCAGGGAAGATGAAATTGAATGCTTTCTGGAGCAATAATAAAATAATTGTATTGTACCCGCCTTGCGTCTTAACTCCAAATGTGCCACCGACATGTTTATGGCATATGGGCCAGGACACATCAATTCCAGTAATAAATGATTTTGTTTGCCAGTGCAAAAAAGAATGAGTAAACCCGCACAGCAAATACAAACACAATTTTGTAATTCATGTTATCCCCAGCGGCATATGATGATTTGGAATTTGAATGCTCAGGATGAAATGTTAGTTCCTCATCTGCATTGTCAACCAGTAGTAGTTTATAATAAGGTTGTTCATGTGCGTGTTGTTGATTTTTATGACATTGAATATTTTCAGAAACTTTTAGCATACCAGCTGTATAAGTTTCCTTAACAAAGGATCAATTCAAAATACACTATGACCAGAAACGGAAACAAAAAGTTCTTGATTTGCAAAGAGCCATATCAAGGATCACAAAAAAAACTCAGAACAGCAGCCACAGATTTATGACCATAACATGCAAGCTAGCTAGCAGCCTAATAAACTCAGAGCATCTTCAAGAGATTACCAAAAATTAGCCCCATAAACTTATTTTTGGAGCTAACCAAAAATTATATGGGCAATTTTCTTTCCTCCTCCAACAGTCCTCCCTAAAATGGATTAAAACACTTTTGATTGGCCACGTCAGTATTTGGGGCCACAAAATCATTAATTCTAGTGAAAAGAAGGAATGGGGATCCCAATTATTCCCCTGTTTGTAGCTACAAATGAAGGGAGTTTAGGGGGTATGAAAAAGTTAGGAGTAGTTTTGGGGTGCTGTTGGAGATGATTCTTTTGTAGAATCCTATTATTTTGATTTAAGGAGAGGTTTTGGGGCTCTTTTGGAGATGCTCTCATATATCAGCTAAGCGTGTCGTTGGCAGCTGCCACCTACTTGCCAACAATCAGGGCACCCAGTTCATACGCGACCATGGTCATATCATAATTTGCCAAGGCCGTGGCGTACAGCGGCAAGTTCTGGTACGACGTCAGCCCGTCCCTGCACGACTTGACGGCGACCTCGGCGTCGATGTACTCCTGCCTGAGTCTTGTGAGGTCGCAGGTGTAGAGCTGGTCGGCGATGCTCGCCATGAGGCCGTGCGCCACGCCGTACTTGATCTTGCAATTGTCCACGGCCGCCCTCACATCGGCCGGCAAGTTCCCGGCTCCAGCATCGGGTCAATCGTGCCCTGCACGGTGCTCTCGTACATCAGCTTGGCCTTCCCCGCCGCGGCGAGGGCGAACACGGTGACCTCCGCCGACGGCGGCACGTTCGACATGGTGTTCTTGCAGAGCGTGGTCCAAGCCGGCGAGGAGCTGCACGACTGGAGGCAGGCGTCGTTCCATGACATGGAGGGGACCTGGTCACAGGCATTGCCGGCGGCGAACAGGGCTGCGAGGGAGACAAGTACTGCAAGGACGAAGGCCATGGCTCTCTTGTCATCTTGTTCTCCTCCTAGCTAATGCTTTGATTTTCTGGTGACTTTTGTGACGGAGAAACAAAGGGTTTATATAGGACGACGCTATAAATTGGCTCGAAGACCCAGATAAGGAAGTTTTGTGACAAAACAGGAAAAGGTTGGCTCATCCTATATATATAGTATAATAAGGCAATGAATAATCGACATCTGTCATTTCACGGGACGTCAATCCCCAATTATGTATCTCTTACCATAACAAGCTCACAAATTATTGAGTAAGATCTTAAAACATAGGCATCCGAAGCTTCACAAGATGTTCTTCCAAATAATATATATATTCCATCGTGATTGAGGACAATGTGAATCATATATATCTGGGAGTGAAAATATGAAACTAAATCATCCGTCATAGTTTTTTTCCTTTCGAGTCTTTCTTAACAATATATGTATATCTCAGTTAAAGAAAAAGGAAATAGACTCCCCTCTGTGGGAGACATTTGATGAAAGTACGAGAGAGATACCTGAGAGGCAGAGCCATGGTCATTGGGAATGGAGAAATGGCAAGCTTCTGGGATGACATGTGGTGTGGGCAAGTAGCACTAAAGGAGAAGATCCCTGATTTGTGTCAAGTGTGCTGTAAGCAAAATGTCACAATAGCTGAAATGGCTAACAAAAACTGGAACTTCAATTACTCTAGGTGGCTGGATGAAAGGTTGCAAATGCAGAGACGAAGAGTGGGAGACATGTTGGTGATTATATGACAACCAACAACGACGAGAGAGAGAACCCAAAAGGATTTGTGGGAAAAATCAGGGCCACTGTTAAATGCTCATGAGACTAGCTGTTCTTGAAACATGCAGCGGAAAGAAAAAAATACCACTCAAAAAAAAAAAATCTCTGACTACCACGACTCCATTCTGACTAAGGATAACCTTGTCAGGAGGAAATGGAAAGGCAGCCCAAAATGTGTTTTTTGTAATGAGAATGAGAGTATTCAACTCTTGTTTTTCGGCTGTGTGGTGGCCAAATATGTGTGGAGCTTAATAGGCTTGGTTATCGGAGCCAACTGTAGGCCTGAAAGCTTACACCAGTATTTTACTTGGGTTAAACACTTCCCTTCCTGAGGGTGTAAACTTTTACATAGTGGGTTTGGCAGCCATTTTCTTGGCCATATGGAAGCTCAGAAATGGGGTTTGTTTTGAGAGAAAAGTTGTATGATCTCCTACTGAGATTGTCTGTTATGCTTTTGCCTTCTTAAAATACTGGGCAGGTTTCCAAAAGAAAGAAGACAGCAAAGACTTGAAGAGGCGAAGAAAAAGTGATCCAGAAGACGTGAAAGCACTTGGAGAGGCGGCGGAAGTGATCCATGTTGAGCCATAACTGAATTGCCCACCTTTCCCCATCAGCTAAGGCTTTTGACTGAGTTGATTGGTGCATGCAACTCAACAATCCAGAAGACGACATTGCGGTTCCAGCCAAAATATCCACAGCAGTGGTGAGGGCGACAAGATCTGAGGACTAGACGAAGATGATGGCCGGGCAACACACAGTACAATCTGTGAAAAGCTCTGGGTGCTGCTCATCTTGATCGCAACACTGGTCGTTTAGTTTTATTTCCTCTATAACTGCTGTGAAGTGTTGAACTCAGTAGTACTAGAAGCTAAAGTAGCATTTACTTTCCAGCAAAACTTTTTCGAACGCTTGCCATGTAATTTCGTTGCTCTTGGGTAATAGAATTTCGGGGAATGGCCCTTGCCATGCAGAAAAAAAAATGCACTCAGTTACATCAAGGCTCACAGAAAACACAGAACAGCAGCCACACTTTACATATATCAAGCGGTGTAGTTCGCGGCTATATATCTACTTGCCAACAATCAGGGCACCAAGTTCATACGCAACCATGGTCATATCATAATCTGCCAATATCATTTTCATAAACATAACACTAATAATGCTTCCGCTACCTCAGCGGCTTTAAAGCTGTCATAGGCAATGTTGTACAGCTGCGAAAATGCGCCACCAATCGCCACAGCTTGACATCGCACGGCTCCAAGGCGTCCTCCGCGCCGCGGCACTCCTGTTTGGTGCGCGTCAGGTCACAGCCAGAAAGGTGGTTCGCGGCGCTACGCATCAGGTCCCGCGCCTCGCCGAACTTGGCCTGGCAGAGATCGATGGGGACGGTCGTCCCGTTGGTCATCAACTGGTTGAACGTTGCCATTGTGGCATTGTACTTGACTGTGGCCAGCCTCATCACGATGAGCGCGTAGACGGTAACCTCGGCCGTGGCCGGCGAGTTCTTGAGCGTCCTGGCAGAATTCCAGGTGGGGCACCTTGTCGCATGCATCTTCCCGTGACATGGTGGGCACCTTGTCGCAAGCGTCGCCCGTGGGCGACCACGGTTGCGAAGAAGACCAACATTACAAGAACAAGCACTCTTCATATTTGTTTCGGTGGTGATTGATGGCCCCCCCTTTGTTTTCCTGGGATGAAATATCTTAGTGTAGAAAGGTCTTTTATAGCCGAGACTCATTTATCAGAAGTTTTTGCATACAATATGTGTACAAAAGGTTACACCCATCTGGTCAATTAATTAGTACTCCCTCTATCCCACAATAAATGACATCCTAAAAAATCTTAGACAAATTAGGAGTGAAGCAAAATGACCACGATACCCCTAATTATTGGTGATAATATGCCTTAATATGAGCAAGTAACGGAAAACAATGCTTTTAATGATGTGCACCAAATTACCTTTCCATAAATACCATATTAACTTGCCATAAATTGGCTAGGTGACCATACAAATTGGTTACAATGTCATTTGTTTTAGGTCAAAATTTAAATGCTGATGCCATTTGTTGCGGGACGGAGGGAGTAAATCTTCTAGACACAACAGACAGACAGCAGACAAACAGATAGATAGTATGGTTGTAGCCTCATTGAGGTCAATACTAGGGATACCATTATCTAAAAAAAGATAGATAGATAGATAGATAGATAGATAGAAACAGACAGATAGTGAAATCTTCTAGATTTAATAGTGCTTTATGGAGTGTATATTTTATACAATGTCAACCAGAATCAAAGAGTTAGGTCCTAACAAGAAAGAAATATAAAAAACTACCCATAGTTTTGATGTCTTACAGAACTTTTTTCGGTGGTGAAGAAGACCAACATTACGAGAACAATAGTCATGTCTGCACTCTTCATATTTGTTTCGGTGGTGATTGATGGTCCCCCTTTTTTGCTGGGATGAGAGATCTTAGTGTAGAAGGGTCTTACTTATAGCCGAGACTCATTTATCGGAAGTTTTCGCATACAATATGCATTCATGTTTTTGATGGAGCACCTTTCATTTTTAGATCCCTATAAATAGCCTTAGGATGATGCATTGTTTATCAAGGCTGATATGGTAGCATCATGATATTGTCAGGAAGATATATCTACCGACAATGACAAACCTATGATTATCGTGGATAATAGTATATCAAGACAATAAGAAACATGATATTGTCAGAAATAGATATCTTATTTTTGGAACTTATCATGTGAGATAACCAACTCGATTGTTCATTTCATATGCATGATTTATTTTGTATCGTTAAAAACTTGGGTTTTCATATCCTAATAAATCAATGATTTCTTGTGGATCGATGCTATCCTCCTAGCAAGACGATAATAAAGATATTGTGAGGAAAGATATATATGTTACCCCTATGAATCCCCGTGGATGATCGATAGCGAGACAATGATATTGTCAGGAAAGAGATATCTTTTTTGGGAATTTATTATGTCAGATCACCAACTGGTTCGTTTAATATGCATGTTTCTAATTGTCTTGCTAGCATCCACAAGAATTCATAGATTTATTGAATGGGAAAGAAAGGAACCCAAGTTTTTAATGATAAATAATAAAGTATCGTAATTTTCATGTGGAATAGGAAAAAGCGTGGTATCCCTCGAAACATTATATCTTGCTTTGTGTCTCATATTAATTCATGTTTAAATAATGGACAAACTACAAACTGAATTAGTAGGTACTGCATTGAGTCGCTGGAGTTCGATCCGCATGTTCGTATATACCGCCAGCACATTATCATCCTTATTACAAGATATTAACATCAGTTTACCTATATTATAATTTGTTATATGGAATACATGGCCCCGCTAGTATAGCTAGCCTACGATTCCATGTACGTGCAGCTAGTAATCTGCTCATTCTCGAGAAATAATTCATTAATGTGCGAGCAAAACTTTTGAAAAATAAAGTTAAATTCTGACTCAAAATGTCAGTATCGATTCAGAAGTCTGTAACTCATGCTGGTTTGCCTGGACGGAACAGATCAAACTTACATCATCATTTTCAAAAATGTAACATTAACGATATTATTTCTATCACGGAAGAAACAAATTCTATGCGCATCAAGATCCAGAGCAACGATCGCTGGGATACATGCATAACTCAGATCAACACAATCATTAGCCATTAATTAATTATAATCTGCAGCATACAAATCGTCCCTAGCTTCCTCACCTGCTAAAAATCAGGCCAGCATTGCTTGCGCTACACGAGTCAGTTCATAATTGGCATTGACCATGTGAAGCAGCTCAGGTACATCGTTAATTAGCATCAACAGCTTAACCTGGCACGCCGTCAAGTCGGCCAGCATGTCGTGGTAGCCCTGTTTGATATGGGCGTCAAGTCGCAGCGGGAAAGCTTGTCCACGATGTAAAGCATCGTGCCGTGTGCCTGGCTGTACTTGTCCCAGCAGAGTTGGAGGTCCTCCCTCCCGCTGCGGCTGCCGCGGAACGTCGTGCCGTTGGTCAGCAGCTGGCCGATAGTGGCCAATGTGTGCTGGTATTGGAGCATGGTCTGCCTCGCCACGATGAGCGTGTAGACGGTCACTTTTTCCGTATCCGGCGCGTGCTTAAGCGTGTCTAGGCAGAGCTGGTACTGATGAAACTTGTCGGGCACCTTAAGGCATGCCTGTTTCCATGACGTGGTGGGGACGTTGTGGCAAGCTTTGCCGGCGGCAGTGGAAAGGGTGGCGAAGGAGACCACCGTTACAAGAACAATGGTTATGGCCGCCACACTCTTCATGTTTGTTTTTGGTGATCGATGGTTCCTTTTCTTTGCTCGGGTGACAGATCTCAGTGTAGAGAAGGTCTTATTTATAGCTGGGACTCCCTCAATAATTTATTGGTAGATTTTGCAAACAATGTGCACAAAAGTGATAGTCATTTGATCAACTAATTAAAATAAGTTCCAGTATAGATAGATAGATAGATAGATAGATAGATAGATAGATAGATAGATAGATCAACTAGTTAATATATCTTATGAAGTGTATCTTTCTTACCATGTCAAAAAGAATAAAAGATCCGGATCCTAATAAGAAATAAAAATATCCATAGTATCTGACTTTCTTATATATTAACAACAGTCCAGTAGTGAAACACATCTTTTAGTATTATAACTATCTCATAATAAATTATGAAGTGGTCATAAATAGCTATAATCACATTACACTTGATCTGATTTTTTTTGTTTGCTATCTGAATAATATAAATAATCACGTATTCTTTCTTTCTTTTATTGTCTGTCTTTTGTTATCCATGATGTCACAATACACATCAGAATTTTGTCACGTGGAAGATTTCTCATACATCTCTGCCATGCACAAATATTTATATATATAGGAAGTAATAAATGGTGCTATATTGAGTATATCTTTCTTACCATGTCGATCAGCCGGAATCAAGAGCTAGCCCTAATAAGAATGTAATGAAAACTACTCATAGTATCTGATTTTCTTATATTAATAATTGTCAGTTAATGAAACATATATCTGTCGATATTACAAACAAATGCTACTTTTCATAAATTGATATGTGTACTTGTTATGATAAAAATAATATATCCCTCCATGAAGCTGATATTTGTATTTGCAACGTTTCAACTTTGAAGAGTCAAGATATAAAAGCTTTATTTTGTACATAAATTTTTAGTCGAGAAGTAATGGGTTTTTGCCTCCTTTGATTCGGAAGCCATGACTTTGCCAACTAATAAGGCCTTGTTTAATGGATCCATTAACTAATTACTAGCTAATTAGTTAAGTTCTTAGATGTTCCAAACAGTTGGACTATCCAACTACTTGTTAATCTATTGATCTCCATGAAAGCGAGCTGTTTAGACTGTATCAGTCATTCTATACAGAAAGTTCAAAAACGCAACATCAACGATATTATTTCTATCACGGAAGAAACAATTTGATATGCATCAAGATCCAGAGCAACGATCGCTGGGATACATAAATCAGATCAACACAAATCATTACCCATTCATATTATAATCTGCAGCATACAAATCGTCCCTAGCTTACTCTACCTGCTAAAAATCAGGCCAGCATTGCTTGCGCTACCCGAGTCAGTTCAATAATTGTCAAGGTCCATGGCAAACAGCACAGGTACCTCGTTACCCATCATCCACAGCTTATTCCCGCACGCCGTCAAGTCGGCCACCACGTCCTGGTAGCCCTGTTTGATGGGCGTCAAGTCACAGCGGGGAAGCATGTCCTCGATGCCAAGCACCGTGCCGTGTGCCTGGCTGTACTTGTCCCAGCAGAGTTGAAGGTCCTCCCTCCCGCTGCCACGGAACGTCGTCCCGTTGCTCAGCAGCTGGCCCACGGTGGCCAATGTGTCCTGGTACTTGAGCTTGGCCAGCCTCGTCACGATGAGCGCGTAAACGGTCACCTTTTCCGTATCCGGCGCGTCCTTAAGCGCGTCCAGGCAGAGGTGGTACTCATGATCCAGATCGAACACCTTAAGGCATGCCTCTTTCCATGACGTGGTGGGCACGTTGTGGCAAGGGTCGCTGGCGGCGGTGGAAAGGGTGGCGAAGGAGACCACCGTTGCAAGAACAATGGTTATGGCCGCCGCAGTCTTCATGTTTGTTTTTGGTGATGGATGGTTCCTTTTCTTAGTTTGCAGGGGTGGGAGATCTCAGTGTAGAGAAGGTCTTATTTATAGCTGGGACTCCCTCGTTTGTTGGTAGATTTTGCAAACAATATGAGCACAAAAGTGATAGGTCATGTTGGTCATTTGATCAACTAATTCAATATATATTTGATTTTTTTGAGGGAAATTAAATATATATTTGATAGACAGATAGATTGATAGATTGGGCTGTATGCAAACATGCAAAAGGCTGAAATGTTTTTTCCATTATCTAAAAATAGATAGATAGATAGATAGGTAGGTAGATAGATAGATAGATAGATCAACTAATTAACATATCTTATGAAGTGTATCTTTCTTACCATGCCAAACAGAATAAGAGATTAAGGTCCTAAGGCCATCTCCAAGAGCCTTTCTAAATCTCACTCTGTAAATCACCATTTAGAGAGTCATTTGCATAAAAATCATTTTCTATATCTTTTTAGTCTCCAACAGCTTTTCTATATCTAGTGCGCAGTCTAGAGACCATCCTCGCTCTCCATCTTTGGCTAGCTACAAATCTAGAATAGAGGATATCTATATTTGGATATCTAATTGAAGAGGCTGTTGGAGGATGTTTCTTTAACAAAATCTCTATTCCTGGAAATTAGCAAAGATATATAGAGTCTCTTGGAGATGGTCTAATAAGAAATAAAAATAAAAAATATTCATAGTATCTAATTTTCTTATATTTTAACAGCTGTCGAGTAGTGAAACACATCTTAATATTATAAACTAGATTATCTCATTATAAATTATGAAGTGTTGTAAAAGCTATAATCACATTACACTTAAGCTGCAGATTTTTTTTTTGTTTGCTATCTGAATAATATAATTAATCATGTGTTCTTTCTTTTTTTTTTATCGTTTGTCTTTTGTTATCCATGATGTCACAATACACATATCAGAAGTTTGTCACGTGGAAGAATTTCCGTACGTCTCTACCGTGCACAAAGACGGTGTAGGTCATAAATGGTGTTATGTTGAGTGTTTCTTTCTTACATGTCAGCCGGTATCAAGAGTAGATCCTAATGAGAATGGACATCAACATACTCCATTGTATCTGATTTTCTTATATTAACAGTCAATTAATTAACCATATCTCTTTTGATATTAAAAACAAATGCTACTTTTCTTATATTGTGTCATGTGATTTTGATGAGTCAGAAATTGATATTTATATTTATTATGAAAAAGTAATTATCTCTCCATGAAACTATATTGTATTTGTAGCGCGTTTCAACTTTGGAAGATTCAAGATATAAAAGAATCTGTATAGAAATTTTTAGTCGAGAAGCAGTGGGTTTTGCCTCCTTTGATCTGGAAGCCATGACTTTGCCAACAAATAAGGGCTTGTTTAATTGGATCCATTAACTAATTATTAACTGATTAGTTTTAATCCTTAGGTGTTTCAAACAGGTGGACTATCCAACTAATTGTTCAACCATTGGTAAAGCTGTGTCATTCAATTTGCAACTGCTGCTGCATACTGCACAAGTTAATCAGCCTATGTTGCAGTATCTAATATGTTACTTTGACAAAGTATATTCATTTGTCTATTTAGGGTAATGGTTTCAGGTTCATGCGACGTGCATGTTCATTTGAGTTCATGTGGCGAACACTGGCAAGCGGTCCTAAATTCCAGATAGATTTGTAAGGAAGAGATTAGACTACCCTGATGCTATGACTTAGTACGCAATCAATGCTCTTGAATGCTGCTCAACTTTATTGTACAATATGGATAATATGGAAGCCGATTATTTTTAAATGAGTTCTTAACTTGGTTAAGTGCAAAACTTAGTTCTGGTACTAAAATGGAGCAAATATTTGGCATGAATACATTTGCTTAGATTAATAATACATTCTAGTGCAGGGAGCCAGGGCTGATCCCCTATAGGTACATGCATGCCAACAGATAAGAAGAAATTTCAGACTTCAAAAACCCATGAATTACAACAAATGCAGCCTCTATCTTCTGCAATTTGGCAGTCATTCATCAACACATTCTAGTATCTGAGTGTTCTTGTAGCAAAGACCCACGCTCTTCTCGAGGGACATGCTTCAAAGTCGGTACTGAACAAGGTGCTGAATATATCATGTTTTTGAAGTAATTTTCTGTCTAGCCAACTTCTACATTTTCAACACAATCAAACACGCTCAGTTGATCCATGTGTTGACGAAATTCAATCCAGAAATCATCATCGATGTCGCGATAGCGCATACTGTTGTCGTTGCGTTGGGTACTCTCCCTCATGAGGAAGCATAGATCCATGGCGGTGGCGGCTATATAGGGTTCATGGCACGAAGCGAAAGGAGGGCGGCTGAGTTTCCTCCACCAATAACAACTAAGAATATTTTTTATCTAAAAAGCAATCGATTATACAAAATTACTGAGCTATCATTACTTTTTTTTTCCAATCAATACCCTTATCTCCTCATACCCATTTTAAAATATCGTCATACCAATCTGGAGGCTTCAAAGTAGTATGAAGTGGATCTCAACTATTGGATTCAAGAAAATGGACGTCCCTCGTAGATTTGATAGCAGCGTAAAGGTTCTCTCTTCTTTTGTGTGTGTGTGTGTCTGAAGTTAGAGTGAAATAACCTAATTTGTCTCCAAACTAATATTCAGACAGAAAAAAAAAATATTTTGATTTGCAACCAGAAGCTCATAAACATGGACAGCAACAACTGCTTGACTGAATTATAGTCTCAACTAATATAACGGCTAATATATTATATATATATATATATATATATATATATATATATATATATATATATATAATATATACCACAACGCGCTATTCTGCACCTAGGGGGCAGAATAACTATTCTACACCTAACTAATAATTCTGAACAAATTGTCAGTAATTATTAAATTACTGAGCAAAATGTCATGATTTTTACTGAACGCGATCACGAAACGTGAATTACTGACACATATTAGCATCGTCGTGCACTCAGTTCAGTAATTTATGATCGTTTTGTTCAATAAAAATTACTAGGTGTAGAATAACTATTCTACACCTAGGGTGCTGAATAGCATTTGTATATATATATATATATATATATATATTATATAATATATATATATATATATATATATTCTCTTCTCTATATGGAGCGCTGCGCGCTGAATAGCCTATTCAGCGCGCTGCCCCAACCACCCACGTGATTGTGGTCCAACCAACCCCCTAACCTCCGCAGTAGTATATCGGGTGCCCGCGATCGTATATGCCACCAGACGCCTCGAATTGTATATTGATGGCCTACGAGTAATATATCAAACTGACCACTATATATATGACCGAGTCTTCAGTTTCTCTCTTCCTCGTCCTCATTTTCAACACACCCTCTCTCTCTCTTCCTCGCACCTACCTACCACCGATAACACCCATTCAGATCTAGATCCCGGCGGCCCAACGTCGACGGCGACCGACCTCGCGGACGTCGTGTGGTGGTGCGGGCATGCCGGCGTGCTCCATGAGTCGGATGCCGTGGCGGATCTTGCGCGCGGCGAGACGGCGGCGGGCTACGGTGAAGCTTCCTCCGACGTGTAAGGATCGTGTGATGACCGAGAGGGGGGGGGTGAATCGGTGCACTCTAGAATCTATTTCCAAACACTTACACCCAAGCAACTCCTAGCGAGTAGTTCTAGTAGCAAGGTAAAGCACACTAAGGAGTATCCTTAACCTATATAGCTAGTGCATATAGATAACACAAACACACCACACTAGCAACCTAGCACAAGATAGATAGATAGCGGAAGACTTAAGCTAGGCAAGGCAAGGTAACAAGATAACTAGAGACAAGGCACCCAAGATTAGGCACACTAAGTAGAGTCCTTAGAGCTATTAGATAGGCTATAACAAGTAAGCACACGAGCAAGGCAATCAAGCAAACCTAGTGAAGCTAGTAGGTTCCAAGGTAAAACCACAAGCAAGATAAGATCACAACTCAAGTACTACAAGCAATCATATGAAGTGCGATAAGTAAATGCGAGTAGTAAAGGAGAAGGGATAGAGAATGCTCATGATGTTTTCCCGTGGTCTCGGAAGGATGGCGCCTTCCCCTACTCCACGTTGGGTCACTCCCGCCGGAGTCTCGACCCCGTCCCTCCGCTCGATGGCGATCCCTCCTAGAGCACACTTCACCCTCCGAGTGAAGTCGCGGGCACGTCCCGCCGGGCTCGATCCCGGGTACTCTTCCGGAGGTAAGGCTCCGCACGTGATGCGTGCCAAAGGGCGCTCCACTAGTGATGCTTCTTTCGCACGGGAAGCTCCAAGACCGTGTACAAACTTGTGTCGCTTCCACACTCTCCTTGGACAGCTCAACACCGACGCCTAACCGGTCTAGGCCTTGCCATAGACCAAGAGTAACAGCCCTAGATGACTCTCTCAAGCCCACACTAGCCTAGAGATCAAAGGATGCAACTTGCTACTCTCTCAAGCACTAGGATCACTCCAAATCCCTCTCAAGTGCTTCATACTTCTTCCTCTTGGCTTCTTGGCAGCACCTCCCCTCTTTCCTGGGTCCAGAGCACCTCAAAGAGGTAAACAACCGACTATATATAGGCCTCCAACCTCAAAACTAGCCGTTGTCCAAAAGTGCCCAGTCTGCGTGATGACCGTACAATAGGACCGTACTGTCCGGTCTCCATCTGACCGTATTGTCCGGTCTTCACCAGACCGGCATCCAGGGAGTGCTGCTCTTCATCTCAGACCAGACCGTATTGTACGGTCCCTTGGACCGTATTGTCCGGTCTCCTTTCTTCATCAGCCAACAAAACTTCTCCTTCTCTTTGCTCTTCTCCTGTAAGACCGTATTGTACGGTCTCCACGACCGTATTGTCCGGTCAACTGTCCGGTCTCTATTCTTCCACTTCCAGAAACTTCAGCTTCTCTGTCTGGATCTTCCAATAGAGACAGTACTGTCCGGTCCCTAGGACCGTACTGTCCGGTCCACTGTCCGGTCTCTATTTCTCCACTTCCAGAAACTTAAGCTCTTCTGTCTGGATTTCCTCTGTAGACCGTATTGTACGGTCTCCTTGACCGTACTGTCCGGTCTCTTCTGCCTTCGCAGCTTCGATCTTCTTCTTGATCTTTCTTCTTCAACACTTGATCTTTTTGGTTCCTTCAACTCTCTTCTGCCACCCTAGCCCCTGAGAGACTCACCATGCATCCAATGATCTCTATAACTAGTGTGTACTAAGAGAACCACCTCGAACCCTCTTGATAGTCCGGTTTTTCCTATGGACTCAAGCTAACATCTAACCAAGCAACACCCGCTTGGATCTAGCATGTCCTTAGCCTTGATCCATGTCTTCTCTCGCGACTCCATCAAGTCCGTTCTTGTGTAGATGAAGGCAACCAATCATCCTTTTCATTAAGTTCATGGTGTGTTGGCGTTCACCACCAACGGACGGAGCTTTCTTCATATGTGACCTATAAGATCTCACAAAGAGTGTTAGTCACAATCATGGTTCTCATCCTATCACCAAAACATTCATACCTTGGGGTTTCCCTAGCTCCAATGGTCATGAAGCTTACAATCTCCCCCTTTTTGGTGATGGATGACAACCATGATAAAAATCGAGAAGATAAAGAATGTAATGACAAAAACCAAGATAAAAACGCAACTCGATCAAGACCTAAACAACAAGTATATGATAGAGAGAAGTTACCTTGTTGATTAGGTCGAGGCAAGTCATAGCTCAAAAGAAGTCACAAGTTAGAGCAAAAACTCATATCACAAGTGAATGAAAGCACATGGAGCTATGACAAGCAAAAGATTGCAAGGGGTTTACCTTCATACTTACTTTGTATAATTCCGCTCCCCCTTGACAAGTGCACCAATCTCAAGATTGGTGAAGATCGATCATCTTGATCACTTGATCTTCATTCGCGCACACTCCCCCTTGAGACGGCATTGCTTCTTCTTATCATCACCTCAAGATTGTGTGAAGATCGATCGACTTGATCACTTGATCTTCATTGTACAAACTCCCCCTTGAGGTGACATCTCCAACAACTCATTGTAAGTCCGAACTCTTCTTCTTCCCAACTCTTCTCCGCTCGAACTCTTCTCCCATATTCTTGCTCGATCATTAAGCCCAACTCTTCTCCCCCTTTGGCATCTATCATCCAAAAAGAAATCTTCCAAGGGAGAAAAGGTTAGTGTAAACGTATGGGACGAGTGGGAAAATGAGTTACTTGATTTGGCGTGAAGCTCCCCTTGATCCGTGATTCTCCATCTCAACAATTTCCTACCACATTCTCAAAAGAATATTGTCTTGAAGTACATAGGGGTTAGTTGATGATGATGGAAATGTATGAACCCTTAGACTTTGAGCCGCGCAAGTGGATTTATCCTTGGAGCTCAAAAATCTTGGTTCAATGGGCATGAAGCTCATATAGCATTGCTATAAAAATCATCATAGGAGGTCATATACTCATATTGTGAATAAGCAACTCCCCCTAGATGGGTGCTCGGCGCCGAGACACTTATGCAAGATGCATGATGCAAATGCAAGGAATGATAAGTGTACAATGCATGATGCTATAAGGGTAAAACAAGAGAAAGCTAAGAGCGAAGTTACCAACAACAAGTTTGAGCCCTCCATGAGCTTGATCACAACGAGCCATTCTTCAAAGCCTCGGGAGCCAAGTACCACCAATCCCAAGCTTAACCCATGCTCATTGCTATCTCAAGAAGGTTAGTCGTCGGTCCTACAAAACAAGAAGAACACACAAAAACAACAACACCACACACAAAAACAAGCAAATATATTACATATATACATATGTAAGCTCAAGGATATCAAGTGAAGTCGGAGAGGTCGAGAACATTAAGTTCTCCCCGGAGCTTACAAAAGGTCTTCTTGTCAAGTGGTTTGGTGAAGATGTCCGCCAATTGTTCATGAGTCCGAACACCAATCAATTCAATATCCTTCTTGGCCACATGATCTCGAATGAAGTGATGCTTGACTTCAATGTGCTTGGCATGGCCGTGATCACCCTTGTTGAGAGCCATATTGATAGCACTTTCGCTATCACAATAGAGAGGTACTTGCCCATAAGATAATCCATAGTCCAATAGGGTTTGCTTCATGTATGGAGTTGAGCACAACAAGCACCGGCCGCCAAATATTCCGCCTCCGCCGTAGAGATAGCCACACAATTTTGTTTCTTGGAACTCCATGAGATGAGTGATTGTCCAAGAAATGCATCCACCGGAGGTACTCTTTCTACTCACTTTGCATCCGGCGAAGTCCGAGTCCGCATAGCCAACAAGTCCAAAGTCCGAGCCTTTTGGATACCATAGGCCCATTGTAGGAGTACTCTTGATGTACCTAAGAATCTTTTCACGGCACTCATATGGGACTCCTTGGGGTTAGCTTGATAACGAGCACAAAGGCACACACTAAACATGATATCCGGTCTAGATGCGGTAAGGTAAAGAAGTGAACCAATCATAGAACGATAGAGTTTAGGATCCACCGGTATAACTTTTACATCCACATCAAGAGGGACACTTGTAGCCATAGGTGTGTCGTAGGCTTGGAGTCTTCCATGCCGAATCTCTTAAGAAGATCCCGAGTGTACTTCTCTTGGTAGATGAACGTGCCCTCCTTCATTTGCTTGACTTGAAAAACGAGGAAGACATGAAGTTCACCTATCATGGACATCTCAAACTCTTTCTTCATAAGAGCACAAACTCATCATTATAGATTTCGTTAGTGGAGCCATAGATGATATCAAACATAGATTTGACAAACAAAGAGATCATCACCAATATGCTTAGTAAAGAGAGTGTTGTCGATACTACCGATCTTGTAGCCCTTGGTGATGAGATGATCTCGAAGTCGTTCATACCATGCTCTTGGTGCTTGTTTGAGTCCGTAGAGAGCCTTCTTAGCTTGTACACATGGTCCGGATGCTCGGGGTCCTCGAAGCCGGGAGGTTGCTCTACATAAACTTCTTCATTGATTAGTCCATTGAGAAATGCACTTTCACATCCATTTGGTGAAGTTTAAAATCAAAATGAGAAGCATAAGCAAGAAGTGTTCTTATAGCCTCAAGACGAGCGACGGGGGCAAAGGTCTCGTCAAATCGACGCCTTCAACTTGAGAGTAGCCCTTCGCCACAAGTCTTGCCTTGTTCCTCACGATTGCTCCCTTCTCATCTTGCTTGTTCTTGAAGACCCACTTAGCGCCAATGACATTGGATCGCTTGGGCCGCTTCACCAACTTCCAAACATCATTCCTCTTGAAGTTGTTGAGCTCCTCTTGCATGGATAGCACCCACTTGTGGTCTTTCAAGGCTTCCTCATCGATCGTCTTCGGCTCTAGGGTAGAGACAAAAGAGAAATTCTCAACAAAGTTAGCTTCATCAACATAATTAGGTTATATTGACTTCTCCTAGTCTTTATCCCTTGAGAAGGACTCCCAATGATGAGATCACGTGAATGATCCCGAGCAATGGGTTGGTGCTTCCTTGAAGGTTCTTGTCGAGGAGGAGGAGGAGCCGGCGAAGTGTCTTGCGCATCTCTTGCGGCTTGCTCCCTTGAGATGTGAGTGTCTTGTTGTCGAAGGGGTGAACCCGAGCCATCATCTTGAGTTGAAGTAGATTGTGCTTGTTCTTGATTGCTCGGTGAAGCTTGGCTCGTAGATGCATGAGGTAGACTTGATGGCGCTTGTTGCGGTTCGCTTGGAGTGCTTGACTCGATGCATGTTGCGTTCGCTTGATGAGCTTGACTCGAAGATGCTTGTTGCGGATCACTTGAGGGTGCTTGATGTTGTTCACTTGAGGGAGAGCTTGGATTCACTTGAGATGTGCTCGTAGAAGGTCCGCTTGATGAAGTTGTTGGAGGAGGTGTCGGAGGTTCATCTTCACGAGGAATAACTTCACCAATGGGCATGTTCTCCAAAGCTTCCTCCACGGGTTCATCACCTACAATATGAGAAGAAGGAGGGTCTTCTTGAGACCCGTGAGAACTCATCAATTGCACATCATAAGTTTCTTCAACAAAGCCGGTAGAGGTGTTGTAAACCCGATAAGCCTTGGCCGAGCCCGAGTAACCGACAAAATGCCCACTCGGTCCTCTTCTCGAACTTGCCAAGTCTTTCCCTCTTCTTGTAGATGTAGCACTTGCAACCAACACCTCGGAAGTAGGCAACATTCGGTCTTCTCCCAACAATCACTCCATATGGGGTCTTGTTTAGCAACTTGTGAGGATAGATCCGGTTGGAGGTGTAGCATGCGGTGTTGATAGCTCTTCCCGCCAAACTTCTCCGGAGTGTTGTACTCATCAAGCATAGCACGAGCAAGAGTGATAAGTGTCTTGTTCTTCCTCTCAACAACACCATTTTGTTGAGGAGTGTATGTAGCCGAGAACTCATGCTTGATGCCAATCTCATCACAATAGTCTTCAATGATAGAGTTTTTGAACTCCGTCCCATTATCACTCCGAATCTTCTTGATGCGATGCCCATACTCATTTGTACTCTTCTAGCAAACTTCTTGAATATCCCAATTGCTTGTGCCTTGTTCTCAAGAAAGAATACCCAAGTATATCTGAGTAGTCGTCCACTACCACCAGCAATAGAGATTCCCACCAATGCTCACATAAGTTGTAGGCCCGAAGAGATCAATGTGTAAGAGCTCGAGAGGTCTTGAAGTTGACAAGAAATTCTGTGGATGGATGAGGTGAAGCCACTTGCTTTCCGGCTTGGCATGCACTACATAGCTTGTCCTTTCTCAAAGGTGACATCCTTGACTCCTCTCACTAGCTTGTTCTTCATTACACGCTTGAGTTGACCCATACCAATGTGAGCAAGCCTCCGATGCCATAGCCAACCTAGAGCGGACTTAGTGAAGAGACAAGTGCTAGGGGCAACAATGTTAGTCTCAAAATCAACAACATATAGATTATTATGACGAAAGCCCTTGATAGTGAGACCCATAGCATCATTATGAAGAACCACCCCATTAGCATTAAAGTTACAAGAAAAGCCAAGATCACATATTTGAGCAACGGATAGAAGATTGAAGTTTAGGGACTCAACAAGCAATACATTTGAGATAGAGAGTCATTTGAGATAGCCACCTTACCAAGACCTCTCACCTTGTGCTTGGAGTTGTCGCCAAATGTGACCTTGTCATGATCTTCATTTTCTTCCAAGTTGGTGAAGATGGATGAAGTACCGTCATGTGTTGAGTGCACCCACTATCCAACACCCAATGTTTGCCACCAATCTTGTAGTTTCCCTGGAAGTAGCCATCAAGCAAAGAGGAGTGTTGTATCATGAGAATCAATTGACATATCATTTACCTCTTGCTTGCTCTTGATGTAGGCCATAGGAACTCCATTGAGAAAATCCAAGTCCAATTGCATCCAAGCGTCCAATCATTGCCTTGGTGACTCCATTGTGTCTCCACATGGTCCGATCAACACCCATGTGTGTGACATGAGTTCCAAGTTGAGACCTGAAACCTTCCCACATCTCCACTAGCATTGAAGTACTCAAGAATGTTGTAGATTTGATTCTCATAGGATAGTGCCATCAGATCATGTTCTTGAGAGTCATACCACTAATATCATCATTGAGATCATTTAGATATGGACCTTCCTATTGTATGGTATCATAGCGATCA
>JAAXCT010003713.1:0-26990 GCA_012490785.1 Eragrostis nindensis | reverse complement strand
TGCCAATCAGGGTTGAATTCCATTGGTGCCATCAGGGTTGAATTTTCTGAGATCTTGGGGTGAATTGAATTTAATATTCCAATGGTGCCAATCAGGGTTGAATTTCTGTAGATACACTTTGAAATGGAATTATGTAATCTGCCTTGTCCATATTTAAGCAGAGATTAGCTACTTGGCATTGTTACATTATTTGGCCACCATAATTGTCCAGTGGATTTTAAACGCCTTCTCATTCCGAAATACTGACATGATCTTTTGTTTCCTTTCTAAATCTCCAGGGTGTTGGCCATAATGATGATAAAGTTCTCGTTCTTGCTGCTACGAATACACCATATGCCCTTGACCAGGTTAGGCTGATATATGCTTTTGCTCCATTTTGAGAATTTGAACTGTTGTTCTTTAATATAAATTTGTTACCTCAGGCTGTGCGGCGACGATTTGATAAACGTATCTACATTCCGCTACCTGACACGAAAGCAAGGCAGCACATGTTTAAGGTGCTTAAGAGATATCTGTCCTACCTAATTATATTTGTACCCATCAATGGTGACATTAGTTGCTTAATATTGGAACCTTCAATTCATCCAGGTTCATCTCGGGATACACCTCACAGCTTAACTGAAAGTGATTTGAGAGCTTGGCCCGTCGAACAGATGGTTTTTTCTGGTTCAGATATTGCTGTTTTGTAAGTAACTTTCCACATCCCTTACGTCTGCCTGACGCCTGTACCATGCAATGGAATCTGATGCTTGCTTTTGTCAACAGGTGAAGGACGTGTTATTTGAACCTGTGCGTAAAACACAGGATGCCATGTTCTTCTTTCAGGCGGACGGTGGCATGTGGATGCCTTGTGGACCAAAACACCAGGTGCTGTACAGACCACCATGCAAGAGCTCGCATCCAAAGGCCTTGCGGCAAAGGTAACTAAACACACTATTTGTTCCATTTTAGTGTTAGAGAAAGAAGCATCTCTTCAATTGCTGAGGTAATTTTATTGCTTGGCTGTAGATTCTTCCACCACCTATTTCAAGGACGGACTTTGAGAAAGTCCTCTCAAGGCAGAGGCCGACGGTTAGCAAGAAGGACTGGAGGTGCACGAGAGGTTCACGAAAGAGTTCGGCGAAGAGGGTTAATACGCTGTGGATACTCTGCTCATGCACAGCTGCACCACAAAAATGTATATTGTTTATCACTTTGATTGTTCTGCTTGGAAGTTCGATCCACAGGATTGTACACTTGGTAGCCGACTATTTACAGCATCTTTTATTTTTCACATGGCGGGCTATCAATGTTTCTCTGTTGTCAACTCTTTCATTTTTACACATACTTGGAATTTTCCACAAGTGTATTAAGGAACAATAATTCTAACGTGGAGTCCTTGTGGTGCAACCTGTACAGCTGTCCCCCTTGAGGCTGATGATTGGTTCCATCAGCCTCATTTGTTTAGTTTGATATTACATCCTTTTGGCCATTTTATTGTTTTTTATTGAGTTCTTTCTCTTTCTTTCTTTTTGATATTACACATTGTTGACCATAGTTGTTTTATCCATTACAGCTGCAATCTGTACATCTGATAGTTGCATGATGTAACATCCTCTACTTCTGAATCATCTGAATATCTTCTTTACCTGATCTTTTCCTTGCTACATTTTGTAAACTGGAACGGCTGTTTTCTGTTTTGAGTACGAATTGCCGTTTTTCTAGGTAGTGTACGTAAATCATGGAATGCCGAGCCCTTATGTAAAGCTTTTTTAAGGATCACTGCCGGGTCCGAAAGTACTAGTACTGTACTGAAACATTTTACATCTTGTGCATGATATATGCGACAGCACGACTCGATGCAGGGTCCTGGCTGCTTGCATGCTGTTGGCATTGTACTACATCTCGTGCATATGAGACTCTGATGCAGTCTTGATGATTCTTGCTGCAACCATGCATGCTGTGTGCATTGTAACAATGTCTGCTTCGGCGACCGTACTAGCGCGGCGCGACATACAGGTACAACGTAAAGCTGACCCACCTTGGCTGCTCCAGCGCAGATGGGGAAGAAACAGAAACAGAGAAACTTGGACGGATGCATCGTGTCAGCCAGTAGCAGTAGCAAGGTGCTGATATCATGAGGCAAGGACCATATATTATGAATGTGTCCTGAGTCCTGACAGGCATACGTACTTCGCCATGGTTCCTTTATGTCACCATGTACGTTGCTGCACCTGACCCAAGATTAAGCTCAGAAGCTAATCCCAACGAGAAAGAGTGCCGGGGGCTTTGACATTGAGAATTTGCTGCACCGTCAACTTTGCCAACCTTTGTTTTTCTAAAAAAAGTAGAAACAATTTGTATTCTATGGGTTGCCGTACACAGCGATGTCAACTTTGAAATGGAGATTATTAGGATACGTAATGTACGATCCGTTGCAATATCTGACATTAACTATTGTCTGCCGCTGTGGTACCATAGCACTCTTCATGTGACCGGTGCCAAGTAGAGCAATATGGCACGTACCAAGAATAATCTGCCGCTCTATACACATCCATTAATCTAATGTCAACTTTGACATATATGGAGATAAGCATTTGTATGTCAGTGCTGTCTGCGGCTGGTAGCCGTAGCTAGCAGTGACCGCTGCCAAGTAGCGCCAATTATTTGGCACGTACCGAAGTACACCAGGTTAATTACTTTTCTACGAGGAGCTCGTGGTACTACTAGTACTACCTGCTTCAAAGTTCAAGAAAGTACTACTGTTCCACCAATAAAAGGAAAAAAAAAGTATCAAAGTATACTACTTCTATACGTACTCCTACGTCGTAGCACACGTACACACAGGAAGTTGTCTTGCACTGTTCAGGACGCATCAGCACGGTGCAAATCTTTTGAATCATTAATATCATGGAGCACGGTGAGAGTTTTTTTTTTTGGAGGATCGAGCACGGTGAGTGAGGTGAGAGGTGGCGTTACACGTTCACGTGCCAGTCAGCAGCGGCGGATCGGCCCTGTCATACCCCATTTCTGGAATATGTTGTGCATCCTGTATCAGTCCCTGGATCAGTAGCTGATACGCACAAGAACACAGATATGATAATCAAAAGCATACTTCGAATGGTAAATAAGTATAATACCTGATATAGGACCCTTAGTGGTGGTGCGACAAGGATTCCTAACTATCCAAGTCCTTCCAACCAGCTAAAGGTGAAGCAGACAGCGGAAGACCTTGGCCCAAAACCACAAGCAGACTTGAGAAGTAGAACCGAAAACCAACTCGTCATCGTCTTCTACGAAGTCTTCTCCTACTAAACCAACAATCGCAAACGCGTGAGTACATAAGGTACTCAGCAAGCCCTACACTACACAAGGGTATATATACATGCAATATTTGGACTTAGCAAGGAGTAGGCTAAATGGTTCATTTGCAGCAAGCAAGCTTTATGCAGGGTTCACTAAAGCAAGTGAAGGATTTATAGATAAAACAGGAGATTAATTATCAGTATTTTAGTTGGTTGGCCCTGGGGGAGTATGAAACATTCCCGCCAGTTCCCAAGTTTTAGTTGGGCCTTCTGACCTCAAGGGTCATACCGACCCGGCATCCATGCCATCAATTCTAAAACACGGGTCGACTACAACCCACTCACACTCCAAGGGATAAGAGAGGTGGCTAATCCAACGTGCGCCACAATAATGTGTCATATGCCGTGACAACGTCCATCCGGATGAATTTATTTTACACTCTGCAGAGGTTGTACATCTTTTCCCACGGGCTACGCACCCTTTGCAAGGGGGTACGCAACGCTTAGTCCATCTTCTCCGAGTAGTCTCACAAGTTCACCACGGAATCCAACCCAGGGGCTTGTGACATGAAAGGTCACATACCGGCACAGTACACCTGTAGTAGATAGCAGGGTATGTCGTGCTCCTGTAACTAAGAACAGGATCCTGTAACACATAACAGGACGTGCGGCACTCCCGTAACTGATAGCGGTTCTGCGAGCCGGATCACGGGTACGTTTCCCGGATCTTCTCCTGAGCTCCCGTTGCTAGCTCGACTGGCCTCCAGGTGAAAATGCGGAGAGTACCAAGAAGGTAGGGTAAGTCCTTCCCATACAGGTTCCGTGGTTGTACGAGAAATCATTATGTTAACGGGCGTCAGAACCGGTCCTTATGTGGCCGGGCAAGCACCAAATCTCCCACACTAGGGGACTATCATACCATCAACATCTCACTAGTGGCCTTGCCCGCAGTCCAACCCATCCCATCATCACCGTCACCATCATCATCATCACCTAACACAGTTGTGCTACTCCCAACCCAAGTATCACACACACCACCAAACTCATTTAACATATTTTGTAAAAGTAGTATGTGAGAAGGTGTGGCAATGCAGAAACATTGCGGGGTCCTAAGCATATCTAGTAGCAAGGTGATTGTGCCATCATAGAAATGATGGAACTATCCTAGGGTTATCAAGGTGACAGGAAAACAAGGGTAAACAAGGATTAAGATATTAACGTCTTAAGTAACAGACATCAATATCAATAAGCAAGTAGGATCATAGCTACACAAGCAGTAAAATAACAAGTAATGCATAATACGAGAGTAGGCCATATAGGTGCATTGCGAAAACAGTAGGTTCAATCATGATCAAGGAGAAGTAGAGCTTGCCTGAAACGCTATCCTAATCTTCCAATTACTTGGTCTTCAGATTCTTCTGTCGAAGTCGATGTCTTCAAGTCCTTCCTCAAGGCTTGTATCTTCTGACTCGTCCTTGGGCTCGGATCCTTCGGCTCGTGTAGCTTGGATCTTCTTGATCTTCCTTGAATTCGTCTGGCTCTTTCTCGGATCTCGTGTAAGCTAGCGCATAGGAACACAACGTATAACAAAACTACCAAAGCAAAAGAAATAAAGATCGAAAAAGCCAAGTAAGATCCAATTAAACTCCAATAAGAATCGATAGAACATCAATGAAGGTTAAAAGGCATAAGTCATGTATGATGCAATAGGTTTTACTTTAAGAAGATTTTATTATCTTAAAACTTATTAGGAGTGACGTCTCAAGCACTAGGGCTTTTAGGTAAATGAGGGATGCTAAACAAGAGAAATGCATGAGTGTACGTGAAGGTGGAGATAGTGTATGCACGTGTTGATCATACATTTGTGGCACTAAGTCTTTATATAGGTCGTAGCCTGTATAAAGGTTCATGCGACACATGTACAAGTGCAAGATGTGTCACTTTAATTACTTACCTATAGATTATGGTATTACCTAATGGTGATTAGCTATCATATTATTTACTAAATTAATTATTAAGACTAAGCTACTAGTTATTGGTCATGGACGGAGCGCATGACCGTGATACGTGTACGTGATTATGCATGGTATGATGCACGGTTGTAAATAAAACAATTAATTAACCGATTAAGAATAAATAGCAATTAAAATAGCAATGAATAGTAACTTCAATAAGTCCAATGAAAGATAATTTATACAGAGATTAATAAACCAATAAGACTTGGTATAGGTCGGTGGCAACATTGGATTAAGATTGATTGAGCGATGGTTGAGCTAGGTGAGTGTTGCGGCTAGGTGAGAACAACGGGGGTTGTATACTTTGATATGGAATGATATAATAAGATAGGTTAAGCTCACTGTCAACGTTAAAAGGTGAGCGAACATACGTGATACGCGGGATCAACGACGTATGATGGTTTGATGAGAGAGGGATTTAGGTTCAATGCTACAAGGTGAACGGGCATTGATGACATGCGAGACTGGCGTCGCATGATTTGCCGAGAGGGGATTATAACATGAGAGAGATAAACTTGAGTATTGATGGCTCGTAAAAGTATTCTAGAGCTTCAAGATTAGTACCAAAAGGTACGTCGCGTTTCTATGAACGCGTGAGCGCAAGAATCGCTCAAAACGGAGCTACGGTTGAAAAGAGATGGATATTTAAAGATTGTAGGGGCTTATGTATAATTACAGAAAGGTTCTAAGGACTTATTTGTAAGAATAGAAAAGTATTAAGGACTAATCTGTAATTACAGAAAAGTTCCAGGGACCTATCTGTAATTATGAGAAAGTTTAGGGGCCTCAGTGTAAAAAGACAAGGACTGAAAGGTAATTATAGAAAAGTATAAGGGTGTTTATGTAAAAAGATAGGACCTAAACAAAAGAACAGAAAAGCTTGAGGGCTTATCCGCAAAACGTACAGGACCCGGGGATTTTTCAGAATTTCTGGATTTATTTTTGTGTTGGAAAAGATTCGTGAACCATGTCCACTGTGAACCGAGGAGGGTACGGGTCTATGGTTCACGTGGACCGGGCGCACGGAGGAAATGGTTGAGCGGGCTGCTGACTGGGCTAGGGAGACTGAGTCAAGCGGGCCCACTGGCCGACGTGGCGTGCCACGTAGGCGGGGCGGCGGGGCGCGGTCAGCGGCGGCGGAGCGGGGCGTTTCGCGGCGGCGCGGCGCCGGAACCCTTGCCGGCGGCGGCTAGGAGGGCGAGACGGCAAAGGGAGCACGTCGCCGATGAAGAGCACGCGACGGCGGAGCTACGGCTGGGTGATGTCGTCGACGGCGCGCGGTGGCGCGTCGGCGAGAGCTCGCCGGAGCTGGCTATGGCGGCGACGAGCGACAGGGAACGACGCGTGCGGGGTGTTAGCACGAGTTCGAGCGCACGGGGAGGCGCAGCTTGACGCGGCGAAGAGTTTGGGGGTGCGGCCGGGCCGAGAAAGGCGACGGTGGCCGACGGTGAAGAGGGAAGCGGCGGCGGCGGTGGATGTGCTCGGTGCGCGGATGGTGGTGCGCGTGGAGGGAGAGGAAGAGGAGGAATGCAGGAGGAGGAGAGGAGTGAGGAGGAGCTCACCACGTACACAGTGAAGGAGGAGAGCGGCGGGGAGGTGGCTATCGACGGCGTGGAGCGGGAAGCGGCGGCGACGCTCGACGGTGAGGGTGCTCCGGTGCTCGCCGAGCTACGTGGAGTGGCGCGGGCGAGGCAGGCGAAGCTAGTGGAGCTGGAGCACGGGGAAGACGAGCTAGCGCGTCGCCGGGGCGGCGAATTTGGCGGCGGCCGGCAATGGAGGAGAAAGGGGAAGGAGAGAAATTGGAGCGGCTCGGTGGGTGAGGAGGGGCGAGGCGAGTGGGGAAAGGGAGAGGAGATCGTCGCGCATCCATTTTATAGCCGAGGCGAGAGAGGGAGAGGGAGTGGGGCGCGACCGGGAAGGCTAGGTCGTCGGCATTATTGGCCGATGCGATGGCTCGCCAGAGGAGAGGACGAGCGGCCATGTGCGATGACGAGCGCGCGGAGATGGCCACAGGAGGGACGGAAAGCGACGGGAGAGGAGGGGGGCCGGAGCGGCGTGGCGTCTTCGACGCGGAGTTCGCCGGAAATTTCGGGGAGATTGACGGATGGGAGCTCTTCTTTTGACGTGAGCACGGAGTGGCTACAGGGCACGGAAGCGACTCGACGGAGGGACTTCACGTGGGCGACGCGACGAGACGACGGCTGACCTGAAGCGGCGTCACGGCGGCATGGGCGTTCCTGGCGCAGCGACAGGAGGAGGAGGACGGCGGCGGCGCCCGCCTGTCGGCGAGACAGAGGAGGAAGAAGGAGGTTGGGCCACTGCTGGGCCGAGGCTTGGGCGGGGAGAGGGAGAAGAGAAGCTGGGCCGGTAAGGGAAAAGGAGAAGGGGCGCGGCCCACGGCGGTTTCAGAAAGAAAGAGAGAAAGAAAGAGAGGTGGGCTGGGCCGACCGAAGGAGAGGAAGAGAGAATTGGCCCGGAGAGAGTTTAGGGAAAAGGAAATAGGTTTATTCTTTTCAGGAGATCGAGTTTGATCAAATTTGAACGGATTTCAAATTTGAACAGGGGGCAAAAGCCAGGTAAGCACACAAAATTAAAAACAAAGAACTCCAATATGCATATGATGAATTTTGGTGCAGGTTTAAATTCAAAGGTTTAAATTCGAGGTGAATTTCCAGGAGTTTAACATACAATTAGTTTAATTTGTTGTAAATTCAAAAGTTCAAACTTTTAGTGAATTTTAAATGAAACAAACACTTGAGCACGAGTTTTAAAATTTGAAAAATGTCAGATTCTTTACTAGGTTTGAATTATTTTAGTGGATTTTATTTTGAAAATTCATGTCAAGATAGGAGTTGGACGAAAATTTAAATTTGCACTGATTTTTATTCCTTTTTGCTTTGCTTTGAAAGTTGGGGTGTTACAGGTCTACCCCACTTAAAAGGAATCTCGTCCTCGAGATTCAAACGATCTTCCGGGTGGCGTAGAACTTCTCTTGTGTCTTCTTGCTTGGTGGTGGTAACATCCAAAATTTTGGCGAAGGCTTCATGACGTTGCGGGCGTTGATAGTAGATTCCCTACATCTTCGCCTTAGATCTTCTGTCGTACCGATCGATGAAGCAGGGTCCTCTCTTCAAGATTGCATGTGGGGTTCTACCCCACTTAAAAGATTTTAACTTGCGGTAAGGACAGCTTTCGACTCTTGCTCTGTTTATCTTATCCAAGGGATTAAGGCGTTTCTCATTGTTCCATTGGTGGCTTTTCCAAATGCCTTTATTTCCAAATTATCCTTAAAGGTGGGTTTACTTAAAGACTTTTATCAGACTCGGAAGGTAAGTACATCTCCGGTGATCTAGCTTGAAGTCTGTTCTTGATCAAGACTGATAAACCATACATTTCATCACCATACAACTCTTGATACAACACTTTATTGACATTCCGAAGTGCAGAGTACAAAAGGTAGCTTATATTACAACGCTCTTACATAAAATTCTCCAATTCCCCAGGTCTAAAATCAGAACACTGAAGATTTGCGCTTCAACGAGGTTGTCGCTCGTTGTCTCCATGTGTAACAGTTCCAGGGCAATCTGCTGCGAAGTGCCCATGATTCCGACACAAGTAACACTTCTGGTTTGCTCGTGGTACTTTCTTTTCTTGTGGTTTGCTTTCACACCTCTGCCTATAAGTACTGGGAGCTTTAGAACCAGAAAGGGCTGCACGTGCTTTGTTCTTCTTCTTCCCTTGGTTTTTCTGCTTTCGGAAGGATTTCCATTCCTGTGCTTCATATTTTCCTTTTGCCTCACATGGCTGGACCTCTTGACTTTTGTCGTTTTCTTGATCTATCAGTGCTTCTTCAAGCAAAATAGCTTTATTCATCAGTGTGCTGAAGTTCGGGTAGTTGTGAGTGACCAGATGTATTCTCAGCTTATGGTTGAGACCTTTTCTGAAGCGGTTTTGCTTCTTCTGATCAGTGTTGATCTCATCTGGGGCGTATCGAGCCAACTTTGTAAATTCCGGATGTATTCATTCACTGCCATAGCTTCTTGCTTAAGGGCACGGAATTCATCTGCTTTAATGTCCATGATTCCTGTGGGAATATGGTGTTCACGAAAAGCTTGCTGGAATTCATCCCATGTGATACATTCTGGTTCTGCAACCGTTTCCTTGAAGTTATCCCACCATTCTGCAGCAACTCCAACTAGTTGGTGGGTGGACAACATTACTCTTTCCTGATCATTGGCTGCGATCACATCGAGCTTCTTGGTAACACCTTTGAGCCAATCATCAGCAGCTAAGGGGTCATCATCAGTGCTGTCGTAGACAGGTGGTCTGAGCTTCATAAATTCTGATATCTTAGAACTCATTTCATGCCTGTTATGTTGTTCTTGAGAAATTAATTCCCAGAGCTGAGTCTGTCTGGCCACCACTTCTGTGAAGTTGACCGGTGGCGGTGGTGGTTGAGGCATCTCATTGCTACCCTGGTGGTCGTTACTTTCTGTCTCTTGGTTGGTTCCTTCTTCATCGTGGTGATCTGCCTCAGTTTCCTGCTCATGGGCTGCGGTGAGTCTTCTTTGGTCTGTTTCACAATGCTGTTGAGTTGTTGGCTTCTTTCTTTTGTTAGTTTCACCTCGCGCGGTTCGTCCAGCGGGATCATGATCTTTAGGTGCTTTTGCTTTGCGCTTCGAGCGGGTTTGAAACCTGGCAGCCTTCTTTGGCGGCATCCTGATTTCAACAGCGGAGATTTAGGCAGGGGTTAGGGAAGGGTTTTGACTTTAAGCTGTTGTTAAGCTGCGATTCTAGGTATTAAACTGTTGTTATTGTTATCATGCTATTTAATTAGTTGGTTTAAAAACACACAATCATAGAAGAATAAAGAGCCAGATCAATAAAATCATCGAATCACACAAACAACGTGATTTATTTGTTGCGGTCTCATGTGTAGGCGTGCTACAAACGAGGTTTAGGGTTTAAGGGTATGCTGACTATCGATCTTTGATTGTGCTCAGAACTCGACTAATAGTCCATTGACCAAAAGAATCGAAGGGGTCACATGACTTAGTCGGGTAAAGGAAATCCTTTGCTCACATTTCTGTATTGGAGGCATTTCATTGACTTGACGTTTGAGGTTAACCAAGCATATGCAGCTTTGATTATTGCATTTCGCAACGTTGATTTCTTGATCTTGCATTCTATTCTGACTCTGAAGGTGGCTCGAGGCACCATTTCATAACAACAATGGTACTTTGATTGCTCACAAACAGAAGTACATCTCTAGTACAACTCTGATTATCATGATTACAACTCCTTGCTAATTATCACTACTACTTCTGGGACTACTGCCATTGCTGCTAGTGATGGCATTCTTCTGGGTTACGGTGCAGGTCTCCAGAGTTATCCTTCACGGAAGCTCATGCTGGCTCTTCTGGCCTAGGTGGCATATTGATGTACTTGACATACATTGAAAGCTTAGGTATCTCAGTCTTCAATACCAGTTGTCATTACCCATGCTTCTTAGTTCTCTTGTGCCCCAGGTTGGGCCTGTAGGGGACCATTTCCGTAGAACGGACACTTGGCAAGCATATGTCCTTCTTGCTTACAGTGGAAACAACGTCTTGGGTTGTTGAAGGTGTTGCTCTGGGTTGCCTTTTCATAACTTTCTGCTGGCAGGCTTGTGTTCCTTGGTAGCGGATGCATGTCGGTTGATTGGTGGATGGCAGGTTTTTCTGCAGGACATGCAGCAGGCAACGGGTACCTTGGCTTCTTAAGATCCCCAGAAGCAGCTTGACCAGATTCGTACTTTCTCTTCAGGTTGCAGCTTTCATTGGCAACTCTTGGCTGTAGTAGCTTCTTGATAAAGGCGATTTCTTCATTGCTCTTCTTCACTAACTCTTCCAGATTACTCAACCTTTCAAGTACACTTGCGATGACAGGCGATGACATCAGGTAGGTGCCTTCCATATCATTCCAAACTTCTTGCTCTTGATGCTTATCCTGCACAACAGGTTGAACTTCTGTAGATTGTGCTGGAACTTGCGGCATGCCATTTTCCATGTTGGTCTCTGCAGCTCTTGCTTCATTGATTGAGTTGAGTTGTAGTAAAGGCAATTGGCGATCTTATGTCCGGGTTTGTGGCAGTAGAAACATGTCCTCTGCTTTCTGGAGCCCTGGGTGGCATTGCCGTTGTTGTTTTGTTTTGGAACCACATCCGGTAGACGGTAAACCTGGAACAATCTGTTCTCCACTTCTATGGTCATGTAGTCTTGGTCGTCCATTGGGTTGAGCATTCCTGTACACATACACTTCTGATGATGAAACTCTTGCCTTGAGGTTGGCGAGAGAGAAGCAAGGGATTTTTAAACAGATGAGGGAGGATTATTACGGAAGGTTTTGTAACTAGTTTTGAAAATAGTCATTTTCGAGCGTGACAAATCCTAGGTTTTCGTTCTACGGTCAAGTTGCTCTGATACCACTCTGTCATACCCCATTTCTGGAATATGTTGTGCATCCTGTATCAGTCCCTGGATCAGTAGCTGATACGCACAAGAACACAGATATGATAATCAAAAGCATACTTCGAATTGGTAAATAAGTATAATACCTGATATAGGACCCTTAGTGGTGGTGCGACAAGGATTCCTAACTATCCAAGTCCTTCCAACCAGCTAAAGGTGAAGCAGACAGCGGAAGACCTTGGCCCAAAACCACAAGCAGACTTGAGAAGTAGAACCGAAAACCAACTCGTCATCGTCTTCTACGAAGTCTTCTCCTACTAAACCAACAATCGCAAACGCGTGAGTACATAAGGTACTCAGCAAGCCCTACACTACACAAGGGTATATATACATGCAATATTTGGACTTAGCAAGGAGTAGGCTAAATGGTTCATTTGCAGCAAGCAAGCTTTATGCAGGGTTCACTAAAGCAAGTGAAGGATTTATAGATAAAACAGGAGATTAATTATCAGTATTTTAGTTGGTTGGCCCTGGGGGAGTATGAAACATTCCCGCCAGTTCCCAAGTTTTAGTTGGGCCTTCTGACCTCAAGGGTCATACCGACCCGGCATCCATGCCATCAATTCTAAAACACGGGTCGACTACAACCCACTCACACTCCAAGGATAAAGAGAGGTGGCTAATCCAACGTGCGCCACAATAATGTGTCATATGCCGTGACAACGTCCATCCGGATGAATTTTACACTCTGCAGAGGTTGTACATCTTTTCCCACGGGCTACGCACCCTTTGCAAGGGGGTACGCAACGCTTAGTCCATCTTCTCCGAGTAGTCTCACAAGTTCACCACGGAATCCAACCCAGGGGCTTGTGACATGAAAGGTCACATACCGGCACAGTACACCTGTAGTAGATAGCAGGGTATGTCGTGCTCCTGTAATAATAACAGGATCCTGTAACACATAACAGGACGTGCGGCACTCCCGTAACTGATAGCGGGTTCTGCGAGCCGGATCACGGGTACGTTTCCCGGATCTTCTCCTGAGCTCCCGTTGCCTAGCTCGACTGGCCTCCAGGTGAAAATGCGAGAGTACCAAGAGGTAGGTAAGTAAGTCCTTCCCATACAGGTTCCGTGGTTGTACGAGAAATCATTATGTTAACGGGCGTCAGAACCGGTCCTTATGTGGCCGGGCAAGCACCAAATCTCCCACACTAGGGGACTATCATACCATCAACATCTCACTAGTGGCCTTGCCCGCAGTCCAACCCATCCCATCATCACCGTCACCATCATCATCATCACCTAACACAGTTGTGCTACTCCCAACCCAAGTATCACACACACCACCAAACTCATTTAACATATTTGTAAAAGTAGTATGTGAGAAGGTGTGGCAATGCAGAAACATTGCGGGGTCCTAAGCATATCTAGTAGCAAGGTGATTGTGCCATCATAGAAATGATGGAACTATCCTAGGGTTATCAAGGTGACAGGAAAACAAGGGTAAACAAGGATTAAGATATTAACGTCTTAAGTAACAGACATCAATATCAATAAGCAAGTAGGATCATAGCTACACAAGCAGTAAAATAACAAGTAATGCATAATACGAGAGTAGGCCATATAGGTGCATTGCGAAAACAGTAGGTTCAATCATGATCAAGGAGAAGTAGAGCTTGCCTGAAACGCTATCCTAATCTTCCAATTACTTGGTCTTCAGATTCTTCTGTCGAAGTCGATGTCTTCAAGTCCTTCCTCAAGGCTTGTATCTTCTGACTCGTCCTTGGGCTCGGATCCTTCGGCTCGTCCTTGTAGCTTGGATCTTCTTGATCTTCCTTGAATTCGTCTGGCTCTTTCTCGGATCTCGTGTAAGCTAGCGCATAGGAACACAACGTATAAACAAACTACCGCAAAAGAAATAAAGATCGAAAAAGCCAAGTAAGATCCAATTAAACTCCAATAAGAATCGATAGAACATCAATGAAGGTTAAAAGGCATAAGTCATGTATGATGCAATAGGTTTTACTTTAAGAAGATTTTATTATCTTAAAACTTATTAGGAGTGACGTCTCAAGCACTAGGGCTTTTAGGTAAATGAGGGATGCTAAACAGAGAAATGCATGAGTGTACGTGAAGGTGGAGATAGTGTATGCACGTGTTGATCATACATTTGTGGCACTAAGTCTTTATATAGGTCGTAGCCTGTATAAAGGTTCATGCGACACATGTACAAGTGCAAGATGTGTCACTTTAATTACTTACCTATAGATTATGGTATTACCTAATGGTGATTAGCTATCATATTATTTACTAAATTAATTATTAAGACTAAGCTACTAGTTATTGGTCATGGACGGAGCGCATGACCGTGATACGTGTACGTGATTATGCATGGTATGATGCACGGTTGTAAATAAAACAATTAATTAACCGATTAAGAATAAATAGCAATTAAAATAGCAATGAATAGTAACTTCAATAAGTCCAATGAAAGATAATTTATACAGAGATTAATAAACCAATAAGACTTGGTATAGGTCGGTGGCAACATTGGATTAAGATTGATTGAGCGATGGTTGAGCTAGGTGAGTGTTGCGGCTAGGTGAGAACAACGGGGGTTGTATACTTTGATATGGAATGATATAATAAGATAGGTTAAGCTCACTGTCAACGTTAAAAGGTGAGCGAACATACGTGATACGCGGGATCAACGACGTATGATGAGGTTTGATGAGAGAGGGATTTAGGTTCAATGCTACAAGGTGAACGGGCATTGATGACATGCGAGACTGGCGTCGCATGATTTGCCGAGAGGGGATTATAACATGAGAGAGATAAACTTGAGTATTGATGGCTCGTAAAAGTATTCTAGAGCTTCAAGATTAGTACCAAAAGGTACGTCGCGTTTCTATGAACGCGTGAGCGCAAGAATCGCTCAAAACGGAGCTACGGTTGAAAAGATATGGATATTTAAAGATTGTAGGGGCTTATGTATAATTACAGAAAGGTTCTAAGGACTTATTTGTAAGAATAGAAAAGTATTAAGGACTAATCTGTAATTACAGAAAAGTTCCAGGGACCTATCTGTAATTATGAGAAAGTTTAGGGGCCTCAGTGTAAAAAGACAAGGACTGAAAGGTAATTATAGAAAAGTATAAGGGTGTTTATGTAAAAAGATAGGACCTAAACAGAATTACAGAAAAGCTTGAGGGCTTATCCGCAAAACGTACAGGACCCGGGGATTTTTCAGAATTTCTGGATTTATTTTTGTGTTGGAAAAGATTCGTGAACCATGTCCACTGTGAACCGAGGAGGGTACGGGTCTATGGTTCACGTGGACCGGGCGCACGGAGGAAATGGTTGAGCGGGCTGCTGACTGGGCTAGGGAGACTGAGTCAAGCGGGCCCACTGGCCGACGTGGCGTGCCACGTAGGCGGCGGCGGGGGGGGCGCGGTCAGCGGCGGCGGAGCGGGGCGTTTCGCGGCGGCGCGGCGCCGGAACCCTTGCCGGCGGCGGCTAGGAGGGCGAGACGGCAAAGGGAGCACGTCGCCGATGAAGAGCACGCGACGGCGGAGCTACGGCTGGGTGATGTCGTCGACGGCGCGCGTGGTGGCGCGTCGGCGAGAGCTCGCCGGAGCTGGCTATGGCGGCGACGAGCGACAGGGAACGACGCGTGCGCGGGTGTTAGCACGAGTTCGAGCGCACGGGGGGAGGCGAGCTTGACGCGGCGAAGAGTTTTGGGGGTGCGGCCGGGCCGAGAAAGGCGACGGTGGCCGACGGTGAAGAGGGAAGGCGGCGGCGGTGGATGTGCTCGGTGCGCGGATGGTGGTGCGCGTGGAGGGAGAGGAGAGAGGAGGAATGCAGGAGGAGGAGAGGAGTGAGGAGGAGCTCACCACGTACACAGTGAAGGAGGAGAGCGGCGGGGAGGTGGCTATCGACGGCGTGGAGCGGGAAGCGGCGGCGACGCTCGACGGTGAGGGTGCTCCGGTGCTCGCCGAGCTACGTGGAGTGGCGCGGGCGAGGCAGGCGAAGCTAGTGGAGCTGGAGCACGGGGAAGACGAGCTAGCGCGTCGCCGGGGCGGCGAATTTGGCGGCGGCCGGCAATGGAGGAGAAAGGGGAAGGAGAGAAATTGGAGCGGCTCGGTGGGTGAGGAGGGGCGAGGCGAGTGGGGAGGAAGGGAGAGGAGATCGTCGCGCATCCATTTTATAGCCGAGGGGCGAGAGAGGGAGAGGGAGTGGGGCGCGACCGGGAAGGCTAGGTCGTCGGCATTATTGGCCGATGCGATGGCTCGCCAGAGGAGAGGACGAGCGGCCATGTGCGATGACGAGCGCGCGGAGATGGCCACAGGAGGGACGGAAAGCGACGGGAGAGGAGGGGGGCCGGAGCGGCGTGGCGTCTTCGACGCGGAGTTCGCCGGAAATTTCGGGGAGATTGACGGATGGGGAGCTCTTCTTTTGACGTGAGCACGGAGTGGCTACAGGGCACGGAAGCGACTCGACGGAGGGACTTCACGTGGGCGACGCGACGAGACGACGGCTGACCTGAAGCGGCGTCACGGCGGCATGGGCGTTCCTGGCGCAGCGACAGGAGGAGGAGGACGGCGGCGGCGCCCGCCTGTCGGCGAGACAGAGGAGGAAGAAGGAGGTTGGGCCACTGCTGGGCCGAGGCTTGGGCCGGGGAGAGGGAGAAGAGAAGCTGGGCCGGTAAGGGAAAAGGGAGAAGGGGCGCGGCCCACGGCGGTTTCAGAAAGAAAGAGAGAAGAAAGAGAGAGGTGGGCTGGGCCGACCGAAGGAGAGGAAGAGAGAATTGGCCCGGGAGAGTTTAGGGAAAAGGAAAAAGGTTTATTCTTTTCAGGAGATCGAGTTTGATCAAATTTGAACGGATTTCAAATTTGAACAGGGGGCAAAAGCCAGGTAAGCACACAAAATTAAAAACAAAGAACTCCAATATGCATATGATGAATTTTGGTGCAGGTTTAAATTCAAAGGTTTAAATTCGAGGTGAATTTCCAGGAGTTTAACATACAATTAGTTTTAATTTGTTGTAAATTCAAAAGTTCAAACTTTTAGTGAATTTAAATGAAACAAACACTTGAGCACGAGTTTTAAAATTGAAAAATGTCAGATTCTTTACTAGGTTTGAATTATTTTAGTGGATTTTATTTTGAAAATTCATGTCAAGATAGGAGTTGGACGAAAATTAAATTTGCACTGATTTTTATTCCTTTTCAAATTTGCTTTGAAAGTTGGGGTGTGTTACACCCTGCTTGC
Organism: Eragrostis nindensis; assembly: GCA_012490785.1. Lineage (NCBI taxonomy): Eukaryota > Viridiplantae > Streptophyta > Magnoliopsida > Poales > Poaceae > Eragrostis > Eragrostis nindensis. The sequence continues at coordinate 9,971 of JAAXCT010003713.1, read as the reverse complement.
GGCTTCACTGGTCAGTTTTCTTCTCAAAAAGTTCTTCAGAACCTTTCTTGGACTACTGATTGTTTCAGGCTTTCAGCAAGGGTGGGCGTTCAATACGCATGGTTTATACTAGTATTATTAAAAATGCTTCCTAGATTAATAGTAACTAGTAACTGGACAAAAGGGATGAGAGAGTGGCTCTTTTGAACGTAGAGAAAATTCGCACAATTTTTGCAAGAATAAGTTTAATTCCAGCAGGATTAGGGGAAAAAAAACCGCGTTCTAAAGGTGGCTTTAAGATGCAACATGCATGCATCTGCTTCTCCAAGTTTTTTTTTTTTGACGAAAAGTATGCTTCTCCAAGTGGCAGGACAACCAGATGTATGTAACCTTCTCACTTTAGTTGTTGAATTAAAAAAAGAACCCATATGTTGGAAGGATTGCAGCTAGTTGGTCAATTGAACAGCTTGGAGCACCTTTCCGAGCTTTCTGTCTTTGGCAGCAGGATTATGTTTAAACCATGACAAGTGGAAGTCATGTGTTGTGGAAAACATCACGACTTTTATTCTTGTTTTTAATATGTAAAATTATAAATTTAATATATGGATCAGAGTACGTTACGTACGCTCGCCAAGTTGATAACGTGCCGAAATAGGTTCAGCCGCCTGACGCAATCTGATTTGGTGATAAAATTCTGAGATCACCGATGCGGAAAAAGAAGTAATTTACTACATGATCTGCCCAGCTAGCTAAGATGTACTGCCGTGCGGTTGATCTCATCATCGGAAAACTCCCATTATATATGCGTATATTCGCATTCAAATAAATAAAACCCTTCTTGTATGAGCTAACATGTGCGCGACGAGTAATTCCAAAACTAGATTTAACAATTAACTTATCCTTTTCGAAGCAGGTGAGAAGTGCATTCTAGGAGTAAAAATAGGTACAGTTTCTGGCGTGGTCGTGGATTCCTGAATTGGACCGCTTCTGCACATGCATGCATGCAAGGGATTTCGAGACCACCAATGCATGAACAGCAGGCCAGCAGGTTACGATTTCTCTGACAAGCTAGCTAGCTAGGGCTGCTTGCGCATGTAAATAAACTAATTTGGCACATAATAAAACGACGAAAATGACATGTCTGTACACAGTGACGTGGATCATGGACATCCATGAGCATGCTACTAGTACTAGGAGTATAAGAATCAGATCCTTTGAACCTTGGAACTCAAACACGCATCAGATTGATGGATCACCACCAGAAAAGGGAAACAAAAACAAGTGTGCAAGTGGCAATCTTACATTCTTTGAACCATGCCTGCCTGCATATATATCTGCATCTTTAAAGAGGCAGTGAGCAGCAGGTGCGTCTAGCTAGCTAGGGACACGGGGTGCGGCCGGCCGGTAGCAGTCACGCGTCCAAGTTGCATGTCGATTATACTCACTTGCAAAGGCTCATTGGCTCATCAAGGGAGGCTAGAGAAGAGGAGAGAAAGAAGATGAGGCTGGGAATGGAAACTTGAGCCGGCTGGTCGGTCACTTGGCCACTTGGCACGACCTGCCGGTCCGAAACTGTGTGCGGCGCTTGCGTTGTCCGACCGACCGAATGCCGGGCCAAACCAGCGAAGCTGTGGTCTAGGGCTGGGAAAAAGGCATGCACAAGTTGCTCCCCAAGCTAGCTAATGGCTGGGCTTGTGTATGGTTATCCGTTGCCTTTGAATGCCTTGTTGAGCCATCAGGGGGGCCATGGATGCATGCATATCCTGTCTGGCAACGCAACCTGGTTCAATTCGAATTTCTGATGGGATTTTTATGGCTAGTCGATCGTGTCAGGAGCCTATCTGGTGGTCGGGACGTGGTGTTCGTGGACAAGAGGGTGGTGCGGTCGTAGTTGGTGTGCTTGATCAATGTCTCTGTCATACTAACACGAAGCATATTGTGGTCTGTACATCAATGAAATAAATTGATCTGTCGGGTCGATCAACCACCGGCGCGCTGCATACATCTCTCTCAGACAAGAGACGAGTAAATTTTGCTGTTTGGACATTCTGGGTTCTTCTAAAAATCATTTGTGGCAAACGGTGAAAATTAAAGCGAAATGTTTCACACATAAATCACTTAAAACGTTTTCTCTTTTCTTTTTGGCCAGAAGAGCAAACCGGTACGAGAGTACATATCAATTTTTCCTGATTCTGAGCCCAACATTTTTTATTCACCCCCCCCCCCCCCCCCCCCCCCCCCTCCCCCTTTTTTCCCCTGTTAAAAGGTAATTGTTTGCAAGTGAAAGTAGCCAGTTAAAACGGATTGCATTAGATATGTTCCTCGCCCATATAAAGTTTTTATATTTTGGTAGAATCTAGCAATGTCTATGAATTTTTTCCACAAGAAAGCTATTTAATCCCTTCCAAAAATTCTAAATCTGTCCCAATAGAGAAAAATTTTCAGAAGTGATTCTGATTCACCAGTGAACTGTTTCTAGAGAGAAACTGAATCCAAACATTTCTAGAGAAACTGGAACCGTACATAATGGACCCTTAAATTGAGCTAGATAACGCATAATGAAAAAAAAATGCTCGAGCATATCAGCGAATAGCTCAAATTATTACAGTGTGGTTAACTGTTATCCAGTATTGCCTCTGAAAGCGTCATGAGTCACGCACCCTTGCATTTCTGCCAGTCCCATTTGAGTTCATGATGGATTATGAATGCAGTGCAAGCTCAAATTATTAGTACTGTGGCTAAGATTCTTCAGCGGTCAAGTATTGGAAGCAATAGGATCCATTCATAATTGACGTGCATGATCATCGCGTGTTCGACCAGTTGAATGTTTGATCAAGTATGTAACTCCATATCTAGTTCAACTCGGGACGAAAAGGATTTAAAATGCAGTAATAGTCTCCACACGTCACGCATATGATGCATGGTCACAAACTGACAATGTAATGTGCGTGCCTCCTCCGACACACCGAGTTTGCATTTCCCCTTTTCTAGAGAGATGAACTTTTTTAATCATAATTAGAGAATCTGGAAAGTTAAGGCCACAATAGCAAACTGCGAAAGCACATAAAGGGAATATAATATAACTAACCCTAAGTTTGGCATGCACACACATGCCATTCTACGAACATTGACCATTGACCGTGGATCAAGAATGTCATGGTGGCTGAACAGAGAAAGCTAGAAGCTTAGAACGCGTGGCAGGCCTGCTCCATCTCCAACTTGCAAAGGAGGAAGGAAGGAAGAAGAGAAGAAAGAAGAACGCAACAACTTAGGTCCCAACTTGCTGAGAGAGCTACTAGATGCATGTTTCCACTACCAAACAAGAAACAAAAGGAGGATGCATGCATTGGCCTATTGGCAGTTGTCGTACGCTTGGAAACAACTACGAGGCTGCAGGAAAACAGGCTCCGACCGTACGTACGTAGTGAAGGCCCCAGATACAATATGTGCAGCGAGTGACAGCATGCACTACTGCCACAAACTTGGCTGCGCGGCGAGCGAGCATGCATTCAGCTGAGTCAGAAAAAAAATTGTCGTACACATTGAGAGTACCAGAAGAGCATGTACTTATATATGTCCATGAGCAGATATATACATGCATGATATGTATTGTGTCTTCTTCCATGATGGCACCCGATATATCATAATATGCACATTGCCAGGCAGGCACTAATACTAGCTTGTTAATCAGCTGTCCATGCATCCACGTCACTCTTGAAGGAATGTTCTGAGATGGCCTCCATGGATCTTCTAGATCCTTGGGCTTTTCAACGTATCAATTGGTTGGTTCTTGGACAACTACAACAACGCAAAAAATATCCTGTTCTTTGAAATGTGCAACATGTGCACACATATACTTAAAAGTATGCCACTGTCACAGGCAAGCTTATTTTGTTCTCCTTCGTTCACGATGGGCGGGTTGGTCCAGGGAGCGAACCGCTCCACACCCATCGATCCACAGGGAGCTGCGGTGCCCCGCGGGGACCCATAGTTTATTTGCAGCATGATCCATCGATCCAGTGGATATTATGGTTCGGTCCACTTCTTCAAGCTCAAGCAAGCCAACGCTCCCAGGAACGCACCCAGCTCCATGATAATGGCCAGGCGCACTGATTTGACGAGCTCCGCGAACACAGCATTCGTTGAACCTCGCTCGCGCGGCCGCGCCGCCGCCGGGCGCAGCAGTGCCGCGTTGTGCGGCGGCTGGAAGGCTGCGTACAGGCGCTCGCCGTCGAACAGGTTCTCGAGAAGCGGCGGCAGGACGACGGCGCTAGGTATTGCCTCCCTGCACTACTTGAATCGGAAGGAACAGGTCGCCCATGATGCGATGAGGGGCGGCGGCGGACCGGAGGAGACGAACACCTTGACTCGTGGGTCGATCCACGCGACCCTACGGTTTGAACAGAATCGAACCATTTGCCCCACGCTGGTATCCATGGTGACCCAGTAGAATCGAATTATGGGGCGGTTCGAAGATCCACTGGGTCGATCCGAACCACGCCCATCGTGATCCTTCGTCGAAGCAGAAAGGAAGACACCAAACGGATTTTGTATAGATACTACCAGCAAGTTGGTTAACTAATTTATTTATCTATAAATATTAAGGCCATGTAATTAATGTTGATGCAACTCGGGATAGATAACAATATATACAACAAAAATTAAGCGGCTTGCACTGGCAGGATTGAACTATTCAATGTGTCCTGATCAGTGCAATGAACCTAGCTAGCTAGCCTTCTCGTTCTCATGCAAGTTGAGGCGGCTGCAGCATATATAATGCATGCAAGTTGCGTGTATCCTCCCTTGCAGGGAGTGAAAGGTGAAATGAAAGTAGCTACCACCCTCATCAAAATTCGAAAGAATAAATATTTGTTCGTAGATATCGTATGCTACTAGCCTGAAATCTGATTGGGGTCATTGCCAGTCTACTCGTGCCATTTCTACATTTTTGAACCTTTGATATGAAATTAACTGATGAATCAAATGGTGTCAAAAAAAAAATAACTGATGAATCAAAAGCTGTGTGACTGCGCATGAAACTCAAAACATCACTTCTTGTGAAGAAAAGGTAGCATGAGATGGGTAATCCTACAGAACAAAGTTTTTTAGACCTAAGCTAGGTGGGCAATCTTTTAGTGTCATGTGCTGCTAACTAAATGTTAACAACGTATTTGTAACAATATTTTAAGATGAGCACAGCATTAAATCTAGCTGGAACTTGCCACTTACTAATTTACATGCATACACATGCTGCTCAGAGTTTCATGAAGCAATGTCTTCAAAATAAATAAACACCGCATCGAGTAGTGCTGTAAAGAGGGATATTTGGCAGAGCTCTATAGCTCCAATAATTTCAGGAGCTAGAGAGCTCGAGTTACGGCCAGATTATGTGTTTTGGTTGAAAAGTACCCTGTTCTTATTTTGAGAGGAAAAAGGTAGTGTTTTAAAACTATTCTGGATCCTGAACTTGGAGCTGTGTCAAATATATAGTTAATGGTTACTATCACAGGTCTTTTGGGACCGATGAGCAAGTGGCCGCTCTAATTCGAACCACCTGCTTTTGTCTTGACTGCAGCTCTGCAGACTACCGGTCAACCAAAGCTATATGGAGCAAAACAACATACGCGCTTAGATCTGTGAGCGTCGATCAGCCGACCTACACTTGCTGTTGTTTGTACATAATTGGGGTTGCCAAAATACACGCCTACTTGTATAGCAACACATAGTTAGCTCTCCTCTTCTTTCTGATAGGATCAACACACCTTTCCTATAAATGAAATGAGATGTCCATTAATTTTTAGGTGCGAATGACCTTGTCGTGTGTTGTCCTTATTTCAACTCATTTTGTCTGCTGAGACATAGGACACCCTGATGTTGAGATGATAAGGCATTAATTAATGGGACACATATCTGCTGCATCTAATTCAATCTATTCGATTTAATAAAACCATCTGCAAATTAAAGCAGGTAGTACCATTCTCGCTGTCCTGGAATTAAAGATGGGAGACGAGAAAGATCTAGCAGGAAGTCCTCTTAAATACAAATGCTGTCCATCCATTTGTATTTATGTTTGAGCTGGTCAGTTGCGTAATCACAAACAAAATTTACAGAGTGAGAATAATTAACATAGAAAATAATCTTGAAACACAAAGAGAGGAAGGAGAGTAAGATGAACAAAAAGGAGAAATGCAAAAGATCATTTTCGTAGAAATAAAAGATTAATTACCCAGGACCTAAATTTCGAGTTGATGAGGGATATATGTACGGAGAATATTTTGAGTTTAATTTGAATTGAATGACATAATTGAGTTGATGAGGGATATATAGTCCACAAAATAGGATTCATTTTTAATATTGTCCCGTATATTTTTTTTTTTGCAGTGGATTGTCCCGTATATATTGAAGCAACATCTAAAAGAATTACTCTATAGCTAGACACTATCGGAACACTGGGATCGGGAGCACTCATGCAAACTGTTGGACTAGCTTTTTTTTTTTTGCGAGGAACTGTTGGACTAGCTGTTTTGCAAAATTAAAGGCTTGGTGTGGATGTATAGCCTTACAAATGAGGCACTAAATGTGAGGTCAAGTGTCTAAAATGATGCAAATCTAAATCATATATGTCTCATGCTTAAGCCAAAAGTAAATTACTTATCACAGAATAAAAGGTGAACAAGAAAGAACATAGCTTATCACGAAATGCAGAAGGGTAGATCAAAGAACATTACTTATTGTCGAATGAAAAAAAAAAGTAAAGGGGAGAACATCTCTTTCATTTCGTAGGTTTAATTTTTCATGCCAGTCCATGAGATAAACCAGCGCATTCACCCTCAGAGCTTTTCCCTTTATATCCATAAGCATTTCACCGTGGTCCCAGATATTTGGTAATGGATCAGATATTATCTTCACAACAGATGGGATCAGATAAAAATTTTGAAATCGGAATGACATTAATCCATACATGCCATCGAAAAAGAGAACAATATAAAGTAAACAACAGAGGAGAACACAAATTTTACTGTGAAGTTGCGTTTTGTGGGTAGTATGAACATGACCAAATAGTACACGATCTTTCACATATAAATTGTTTCAAATCCAAGTGAAAGAATCCAAAAATGAACCAAAATGAAATGATACTTAACATGTGATACAAGAAAATCGATCCAGTTATATATGATCAAAGAAGAGAATTGTGCTTTTTTTAATTATATAACTGAACATTGGTATGAATAGTTGAGATCCTTCTGTTGGTATTTATTCAAAGTTCTAGAGATCAAAGCTGAAACAGTTTGATGGAATGATAATGTTGAACCATATATCATCCAGTTGATCAAGTAGTACTGGCCCAGGGGTCGATTAGGAGCATGCTATGAACTAATTAAGAAAATCAATGTAACACAACTCTAAATGAATCCCCCACAAAGATCAACAAGCAATTCAAATATTGCAACGCGTATAAATTCGAGATTCAGAATTTCGCTTTAATGTGTGCAAATGAATTTTGCAGATCTTTGATTGCTTTGCGTTGGAGAATAGACGTCGCTAATGCACCGAGCCGAAGGTAGAAGTGCACGACATCAACCAATTATGATAAATTGCTGTAGCAAATCAAAGCAATGATGTATTTTGTTGTCAAGTCTCTAAAAGAAGAATAAGCACATCTTTATTCTGTAGCTATCATAATCAAACTTGTTACTGATTTACTAGTAGAAGATATGTCACATATATTTGCAGGATCGATCTACCTATGGGTGTACATACAACTCCTTTTGCAATCTGATTTAATTGGATTGTTGCAAAGACGAAGAACAAGCAAAAGTAAACAAACTCAATATCAAACAGGCCACAAGAACAAAGGGGGAAGAACAAGAACTAGTACTATGCATATGATTTGCTCGCTGCTATAACAAGAAGCCACCTAGGGCGGAGAGTGATGTGGAGCCATGCATTGCTTCTTGAGGAACTGCTGGCCTTGCTCAAGAGCCATCTCTAGCGGCCTCCCCCTTTTCTGGCAGCCGACTCCAGCGATGTCGACACCGAAAAGCCTGACGACGACATGGGCTTCCTTTGGCTTCTCCACCGGCGATGGCGCCGCGTCGGTGGCGGGCGTCTTGTTCTTCTTGCAGTCGATGAAGAGCTGCTTCTCCGGCCCGTACGTGGAGAGTGCGAGAAGACGATGGTGTTCGTCGCCGGCGCGGAGGCCCTTCTCCCGGACGAAGCGGCTCCATCCTTGGTGAGCACGTAGCTCTGGCTGCTGTTCAGTACGAGTACCTGAACCGCCACACCTTCCCTTCGCCGTCCTCGAAGTTGAGGAGCACGCCCTTACCGGTGGCCGCCGCCGCCGTCTCCGGCGAGCGCTTGAGCGGGAAGTGCTTCTTGCGTGCTGCTTGGGCACGACGAGGCGGTTGAGCTTGCCGACATCGCTGGGCGTGACGGCCTTCCGAAGAGCGGCGCGCGTGCCCACCGGCGTCGGCTGCGCGCGCGCGCCCATGCCGCGGCCGCGGCGCAGGCCCTGGCGGAGCTCGTCGGCGTAGGTGTGCTTGCGCAGCATGTCGACGATCTCCGCCTTGGAGTGCGCCGCCAGGAAGGCGAGCTCCGGCGCCGACGCGCCCTCGCGGGGGGAAGTTGGTCGCCGCCTCGCGGCCGCGGTAGCGGAGCGCCGCCACGTCGTAGGCGCGCGCGGCGGCCTCCTCGGAGGGGAACGTGCCGAGCCACACCCGCGCGTGGCGCTCGTAGATCTGCGCGCCCCACCGCCCGTTGGGCTGCGGCACCACGCCCTTGTACCGCGACGAGCCCTGGGCCGCCGCCGCCGCCGCCGATGGCTGCGACGTCACGCCCTGCTCGTCGGCCGGCGAGACGTCACGGCCTCGGCGGCGGCGACGACGCAGCAACCGGCAGCTGCGCGGCGCCGGACTCCGTGGTGGCCGTGGACGCGGTGGAGGAGGAGTAGTCCACCGCCGTGGGGCTCATGCTCTCCCACACCCCCATGACGAGCTAGCTGCAGCTCGCTCTCTGATCCGGTTGTTTGTTTGGCTTCTTGCTTGCTTTGGGGCTTCTTCTTGGCGTGTGTGCTACTAGTAGAAAGTAGCTTTTGCGCTCTGCTGCAGGCTGCGCTCTCTGATCTTAATCACGCTAGAACAGTGTGGAATATGATGCAGAGACTTATGTCTTGTAGCTTTGCTATCTAGGGCTGGGGCAAGATAGATAGTACGGTGGTGTTGCTGGTGTTGGTCTATATATAGAGCGTGCGCCGGTTAATTTGGATTCATGCACACACACACATGTGTGTCTGTCGATGTGTGAGTGTATATCTTGAGGGGCTAATTGAATTTTATGCCTTTTGCAAATCTGGTCTCAGGTGCGAAAATTTTCTGTCTGCACCCCCCAATTATTACATGCGGTTTACGGCATGTGGCTGGAGATTTTTAATCTGTTTTTCTTTTTCCCCTCGCAACTTGGATGCTCGCCGATGTGGACGCGCGTATGAGTCCTCCAATGTACCCAGTGAATGAATGAATGCCATTCATTGGTTGCGTGCTATCATGACATATCAACTGTTACAACGATCGAGTAAAATTTTGTTGTATGCATCAACTTATCTTGCTGACTAAATTTTGGTATATTGCTGGTACGTAGTGCTAATTCAGTTGTCGTATCTAGAAAAAAAAGAAGGAAAAGAAATTCTTCCCGTTCCTCTCTTCAATTCCTGCTGCCATATTCTCTTTCTGTCGATCAAGGACTTTCAAACAGGTCTTGCCACAGCATGCTTTCACATTAGTACCAAAGGTAGCTGGACGAAGCCAAGAGTGTTGAACCTTTCTTCAGAGCATCCCTGCTGCAGGGACCTGCTACCTAATTCAGTTATACGTGCTAAAGTGCACACGGTTTTTATTACTTTAATGAGAATGCAGTATTTTCAGAATTGGGTTTCTCCACTCAATCAAGTGGGAGTTCCCGTGGTCGTGAATAAAATCCTTGCGTGTCAGCTAGAT
>JAAXCT010003712.1:0-27048 GCA_012490785.1 Eragrostis nindensis | reverse complement strand
GTGCCGCGCTCACTTTGTGTCATCACGCATAGAGAGACACCTGTAAAATTATTATACTAGGGACAAAGCCCAATGAAGAACCTATATCCAATCGCAGGGATCAAACCTGGGTGGTCGCGACTGCGAGCACGCTGACCAATCGAGCTCATGCTCATCCTCAAGAGCATGTTTGGTTGGTGCCTAATCTTGCTACGCCTAAGCTTAGTCATGCTAGACAGTTGTTTGATGGACAACTACACTACCACAATTGTGGCAAGACACACTTTCTTAGCTATTTGGTTCACACATCATATTTTTAACTTTTGAGTTTTGACTAACTTTGCCACACTTGTAGCTAAAAAATTATAGGCCGCACCTTTTTGGAAGCCATATTTGACTAAGATTAGCTTTGACAATGTTAGATAGGAACCAAACAAGTCATAAGAATTGCATTGACATTCTCCATCAACTTCAATTATTAACTTGTTTCGTCCTAAATGTAAATGTTTTAGAGTTCAAACTTTATCTTAAAATGTAAGGACCTTTACATAGAGGATGAACTCAGGGTGATTTAATTTGACGGTATGTGTTTCTTGGCTTGTGGTAAAATAGGAGATATCGTAGTTTTTTACATCTTACAGTAGTTTTGTTTTGGATGCCAGAAATCCTTACATTTTAGGATGAAAGAAGTACATTGTTTAAGATATTTACTCGATCTTCATCATGCCATTTTTACTAGCGATTTGTACTAAAATCTTACATAAAATAAGATTGTACAAGATAAAAATATCTTAATTATAAAATTATTGATATATGTTTATGCTCTTAGTCGTAGTGTTAAATAAAACATGGTTAAAGTTAAAAAGATTTGTTCAACGAAGTATGTAAAAACATTTATGTGAAATATTAGTGTGATTTTAAAATATTAATATAACTACACTTCAGAGCGTGTGCATCGCTCGGAGCCAAGCCAGCGCCACAGGAGAAAACACATGACTCGGTGCAAATGGATACGTTGCTACGGCCACAAAACATAGCCCACACATTTTTTTACCCTGGTGCCACAAAATTGTCTGATTAAATAATTACATCTAAATGCTAAAACCCGGTGCGCCGAGCAGCTGGTGCTACGGATACAATTGAAGTTGCTAAATACCATGCTAACGAGAGAGAGTGGTGTGAGCTCACCTTAACACCTAAAGACTGGTGCCACAGATGAACATGCTCTCATCTAAGAGATGCTTGTAGTAGAGCTCTCCTGAAGCCTCTCCTTGCTACTGTAGCTTCTCCCTTCCCATCGTGAATCCAGCAAGTTTCTCCAAGAAATTTTGATCGGCCCCCCTCCTTCTCCCTTCCCGGTAGTCTGCCGGCGTTGAGTTGGAGGGGGACCCGCCTGTAGCAGTAGATCAACTAGTAGTTTAGTCTTAGCTTGTTTTATGTTTTCCCGCAATAATCTGAGCTTCAGGTTGTCGCTCTTTGCTCTAGTGAGCAATTTGTCTGTGGTGTGACCTGGATCGATGCTCAGTTTCTCCGGTATGGAAGTTGCCGTGATGGCTTTCTTCCCCGTCGGGCATCCTTTCCCTTTTTCTTTTTTATCTGTTGCTCTGGTTTCGGTTCGCTGGAAATGCAGGACTAGTCTGAGCTCATGTGCTGAGTTCGTGGATGAGCGCTCAAGCTCCCATAGTCGGGTTGATCGCACCCTGCTGATCCCCATCTTCTTCTTGGAGATTCAAATCAGTCAAGCCCGGTGATGCCTACTTAAAATCTACCGCTTCGATTTCTTCTACCTCGTCATCAGATGCGCGATTTGAGGCGACCTCCAGGTGGACCGCTGGAGTGTCAATTTGTCCGCATCAAGAGGCTTTTTCCCCATCCATGTCGTGGTGTCTTGACGGCTTTCTGTCAGCACTGCTTGGTCCCGACGCGGATGGAGGCGCTTATGTTCGAAGCTTTGGTGCGGGAGTTTCGGCCAAGCTGCATCTTCATGCAAGGGAAGCTTCTGCGGCGGCGATGGAGCTCTCTCCGTCATCACGGCGTCAAGTTTCTGAAGAGGACCTCGATGTAATTCTCATTTACCTTTGTGTCCTCATTTTGTTGCTTAAGGTCCTTTGCTTGTATTCTAGATCTTGTATGAGCCTTGATGCAAATGGACCGATGTTTAGAGAGTAATGGAATATCCTATGCCCTCCCGGGCGCCCTGCCTAAAAAAAAAAAGAGATGCTTGTAACTAACCGAAGAAATATTTCTAATTTGAGCTAAAGAAAAAACCAATGTATACTTAATCATCCAACATACAACTCCCGTCAAAGTTGGGGGCGACTTGGTAATATCTCGATTCCTCCAGTTTGGTTCTTCTATACATCAGCCCGTTCGTCTCAACTCCAATCAGCAACCAACTCGTTTCTTGACGGCCAAGTGGCCATTAATTCCAATATTCCATTGATGGACAAGGTAAAGGCCGGCTAAAGTCCGCGTTGCAATTTCTCGGATAAATAATCTCTCGTGCCTGTTCAATGGGGAGTGGATGCTGCCCGTGCTAACCCTCACGCGTGCGTGCCGCCTGCTCCGCCCCTCCCACCCCGCTAGGGTTTACCCGCCGCCGCCGCCGCGACCCACCTGCTCTCCTTCTCATCGTTCCCATCCGCCACCCCCCACTCCGCCGCCGATGGCGTCGTCGCCGGAGTGGCCGGCCTCGCAGGTCCGGGAGACTTTCAGCAAGTTCTTCGAGTCCAGATCGCACACGCGGTGGCCGTCGAGCCCCGTCGTCCCCGTCGACGACCCCACCCTGCTGTTCGCCAACGCCGGGATGAACCAGTTCAAGCCCGTCTTCCTCGGAACCGCGGCGCCGGACTCGCCGCTCGGCAAGCTGCGCCGCGCCTGCAACACTCAGAAGTGCATCCGCGCCGGCGGGAAGCATAACGATCTCGACGACGTGGGGAAGGACACGTACCACCACACCTTCTTCGAGATGCTCGGGAACTGGTCCTTCGGGGACTACTTCAAGGAGGAGGCCATCGGCTGGGCTTGGGAGCTACTCACCACGGTATGGAATTTTCTCTCCTTTTACTCCTCGTTCCTCCTGTGCTATGCGATTCTAAAGTTGGTTGGCTCCATGTAATTAGAATTGGCTGGTGGGTTGGATCGGCATGAAATTGTTTGGGTTACACTACTAAACAACTTGTTACCTAGAAAAAAATTGAAGCTTATGCTGATTAAGGTTTAAAGTGTGTTGTGATTTGGCGTCTAATGACATAAGATTATGTTCATGGCCTATCGTATGAGAAACCAACATTTGAAGTTCTCCCAATGGAAGATTTAGTTGGCAGAGTTGAAATTCCATATCTATCCATTGCTTTGGAGAAAATATTCTGGGTTATTTGTTGTTACTGTCAATTTTGTTGTTCTCCTGGGGAACTTCTGTATACAAAGGCTGCTACATTGTTCTGTCTAGATGATTATTCAAGAGATTCTGACTTTTGAGCTGTGCTGTGATTCGGAATTTAATTGTAAAAATTTCAGTTGTTTGGGTTTATATATGAAAAATTTATTAAGAAAGTTTTTATTTTGCCTAGCTTGACCTGATGGAAGATTTAATTCCTTAGAGTTGAAATTCACTTTTGTACCACAATTTAGCTATACATATGCATTGACATTGGTTTATTTATATTTGAGAGGGATAGCTGCTTTGGTGTTGTAATGCTGCTTGTGGAAATGAAATCGCACCTTAATGATGTCCTATGTTAATTCTAGAAGATTTTGTAATATGTACAATTTATTGATCAAAATCCTTTCTATTCTGAACATAAATAATAAGAATGAAGAGGAAATTTGTACAGTGCCCCCACTGTTTGTGCAAACACCAGTCTCCAAGTTCCTAACTAAGTTCTCTTTCATGACTTTGCAGGTGTACAAATTGCCCACCGATAGAATTTATGCCACATACTTCGGTGGAGATGAGAAATCTGGTCTTGCTCCCGATATCGAATCAAGGAACATATGGTTGAAGTATCTACCAAAGGAGAAGGTTCTGCCATTTGGATGCAAGGTACAGTGCATAAATTGGTCTCTATAGTCAAGTTTTTCCACGTCACTTTCCTACATCTATGATGTATCCCATTTTTGTATTTGATTCATGACGAACAATTTACATACACTACATGAACAGGACAACTTTTGGGAGATGGGTGACACTGGTCCTTGTGGGCCCTGTACTGAAATTCATTTTGATCGTATTGGCAACCGTGATGCTGCTTCATTAGTGAACAATGATGATCCTACATGTATTGAGATATGGAATCTAGTGTTTATTCAGGTCAATATGCTAACTTTCTTATATGAATTCAAGCTTATTTTCTCTTTTGTTTTTGAGGGAAAGCTTATCATCACAGTTATTATGCTCTTTTGTGCATATCTTTCCGTATTTATTGTTTCCTGATGCTGACACATTTGTTTTATTTTCAGTTCAATAGAGAGGCAGATGGTAGTTTGAGACCTTTGCCAGCAAAACATGTGGACACTGGATTGGGCTTTGAACGTTTAACTTCTGTCCTTCAGAACAAAATGAGCAACTATGACACGGATGTATTCATGCCACTATTTGATGCCATCCACAAGGTATGTGTTCTATATTCATAACTGCAGTTCTTTTATGATCATGCTCCTAAAATTTAGGACCTTATCAACATTCGGTTTGTGTATATGTATGCAGTTGGCTGGTGATGGGATTCAACCATACTCTGGTAAAGTAGGTTCTGATGATGTTGGCAAAGTTGATATGGCTTATAGAGTAGTTGCAGATCACATCAGAACCATTTCTTTCGCTATTGCTGATGGTTCTCAACCTGGTAAATAAATAAACCCTATTTTGGTCAATGCTTTCTTTCCTCTTTGCTGTCATTATGTGGGTTGGTAGAAACTTAGCTTGCTGGTTCCGTTCTACAGTCCATGACAAGTTGACCTTAAGGATCCCTATCTTACACTTAGCCTGAAACATGCTTCATTTTTTAGATGAGAAACACATGCATAAGATTCATAAAATTGTGACTTAGTTTAGGTTGGCAAAACTGAAAGTTGTTTAATATGCCCTGAAGTTTCTGTTTCGCATGTGAGTTGTTTTGAGGCAAAGTATTGATTTGTCAATTGATTGAAATTCATGTCCCTGGACCTAAGTAACTTGATATGCCCATTTTCTAGAATCATAATAATAAATTCAATAAATATAGCACCCATTGGCATCAAAATAAGTTATTGACTAGTCTAATGAAGGTAGTTTTTGGGGTGTGTCCAATTGAGTTTCAAGCTTAGGATTTAAGTTTCAGAACACTTGATTAGGGTTCTGATATTTAGCCATACTGTTTTGAGGGATGAAAAACTTCATTATTACTAGGTCACTGGAATTCACCCTTGTTTTCCTTCATTGTTGGGAATTGATGCTCCCGAACTACGAACTTTACACTTAATATTGTTGGGAATTGATGCGCCCGAACTACGAACTTTACACTTAATAAATTCCCTTTTACAACTGTTTTGAAGTTTTATCTCCTGGTGAGAATGAGTAGGGCATATCTTTAAAAATATATTACTAGATGCGAAAAAATTGAAAATCTTAGATTGGCCCTGACATGAATTAGCATGGCTAGTTTATGACTATGTGGAGTGTGTGACTATGTGTACTGCATGTTGCATGCACAGTGTACATGAATAACTTAGATGCTATGGTGCGAATGCTCAGGATCAGGACACATGCAGTATATGTTATTATTTACATTTTTACTTGAAAAATATGTTGGTGGATCTTATTTTGTACTCCCTCTTTCCTTTTTATTTGACGTTGGTTAGCTCAAATAAAAAAGGAGGGAGTAATTAATAGCGGGAATGTTGTAGAAACTAAAATTATCTGATGGAAACTATGTAACTTTACCCCTTGTATTTATCATGCTTCCAGGGCTTCGTTTCTATTGCATATTGGTATTTTATTGTTTTCAATACGAGTTATTTTGTAGGAAATGAGGGAAGGGAATATGTTCTGAGGCGTATACTTAGACGAGCAGTTCACTTTGGTCATCAGAAATTGAAGACAAAGCAAAAGTTTTTTAGCTCGTAAGAACAATCACCTGATTGTGTCCTACCATTTTTTTACGTGCCTTTTATGTTGAACAATATGTTTGCTTGACTCTATTTTTACATTTCATTGAATTTAACAATGGCATTTGATGGGTTATAACATGTAGTCTCATGATAATGATTTCACAACAAGACAAGAAAAAGGTATATCATTATATACATCTAACAATGGTATTTGGTGGGAGCTAATCATTTTGAATGTTATGAGTCGCACACTAGCACTGCACTGAGATATTTTGCTTCTAGGTTCATGTGGGCAATTTTTGATGGTTTAAGTTTGGGGAAATTACAAATCAACCACACTTTTGACGTCCAATTGTGAAACAACCATTGATTTTTAGATTTTGCGATTTTATCACAGTTTTCAAAAACTCTATTGTGACCTTGCAAAATCTGATGAAAATCTATGCTGATCTTGTAAAATCTGAAAATCGATGGGTGTTTCACAATTGGAGTCTAATATTATGATCAAAAGCTATTTTGTATCAAATGTATTTTGAGACACTGTGGGTACATATCCTATGAACATATAGCCCTATGTTCACAGGATGTTTATACATATATAGTAATTAGTTTATGTATCCAAGACACCACTCTTTTCTGGCTGGTCGTACTAAATACTTAGTATCACCACAGCCACCTATTTATTAGTGATTTTATGTATGTTATTACTTCACTATACTATGTACTGAATTAGCGTATGTGACCATTACATGTGGTTTACCATTTAAGTTGTATGTTTCTTGAACAGACTTGTAAATGTTTTCGTCCAACTGATGGGTGATGTATTCCCTGATCTAAAAAAAAATGAAAAGAAGATCCATGCTATAATTAGAGATGAAGAAGAAAGCTTTGAGAACACTCTAGCAAAGGTAAAATTAGTTTCCTAATGGTTTTGCATAATTATACGTATATTTGATCAAAGTTTGTTGAATTTTTTTTTTAAATGTTGAATTTGAATCTTTACATATGGCAGACTAATGTTTGCACCCTCACCCTCTCACATGGTATCTTAGTTACTATTTTATTTGAGAAAACCTTTGTACTTCTAATTGCTTGAGTTTTGATGGCAATATTCTCAGGTTTGTCTTATTCAGTTTCACTTGTGTAATATTGCTCTAGGTGGTAATAGAGTATGTAAGAGTGTGCTGAGTAAAATCAGAGGTCTTGTTATGGGAGAACACATGAAACTCTTGATAGGATAGCAATTTGCTATCCTCGACAGTTAGTCTCAATTTAAATGGCACTGTTCAACATCAGTCCAAAGTTCACTCACCTTACCATTTCCCAATGTATTTTGGCCTGCACCAATTGGACTATCATTTTTTGACTTTCAAATTTGTTGTTACCATTAAGGTAGTTCTTACAATATGAATTTACATCATGAGTTAATTGTTCCATATTTTTTGTTTAATAGCAGACAACAGAAGTTCTATATTCTACCTGTTTTCCATTCGGCTTGGTCCAATCAACAAATTTAATATCGATTTATTGTGCAGGGTTATGAGAAATTTAAGAAAGCAGCAGATGCTGTTAAGGATAATGGAGGGACAGTACTTAGTGGTCAGGCAAGTGTTTTTGTTTTTTAATTTCACTACGGTACTTGATTTTCTGTTGTTCTTTCGTTTAGAAGTCACGGGGCTAGTTAGGCAAGGATCTGAAGTCAGAGTGTGTGTTTTTTTGTTCTTCATTATTACTGCCATGGACTAAGGTTTAGATGGTCCTGAACACAAGAACCATGATGGCATCAATGAGCGGCAGTCACCACATAGCCAGCGGCATAAAAGGGAGACTGGGACTAGATTGATATTCTTTTCTTCTTTCTCAAGAAAGATATTACCTTTAACACTTACAATCACTATTTTATACAGATACAATTTTATAGCAGTCACAGAACATGATCTGTCTAGGTGCCTTCAAATATTTAGATATTTGGTAGTAACTAGTAATAGTTATCCTGGGGATCTGATTGAACCTATATGGTAAATAGATATTACTGTTGAGGCCTTGATAACTTCTAGCATGCTATGTTGAACATCGGTCACTACATAATCGCCATCTAAATAGGTTATTTGCCATCATATTTTTAGTGTTGCAACTTTGATATATGTTAACATGAAACTCAGTTCATCTTGTAGCAGTCCATTTCTTTTACCTTTGTGTTTAGACATGAAAAGAAGGCATCATCTGTTTGTCCTGAATAGCACCCTCTGTATCAGTGGATCTCGTATAAACTTCAGAAGTCCTACTACTGTATGCTGAACTTGATCTTATCTTCTGTACGTAATAATAATAATAATTATGATTTTAATAATGATGTTCGGGTTTGCTGAATAGAACCTGTCGCTTCGATAGATTCGTGTTAAACTTCATGTTGGCAAACTGAACTATATAAATTCTGCTATTTTTCATTTCTGGTGTAATGACGTAATTGATTTGTCTATTCAGGATGCATTTGTTCTCTGGGACACATATGGTTATCCAATTGATTTGACTGAGGTTAGTTTCATATTGCGTCTTTTGTCCCACTCAGCAAAATGAACGAGACTATTATTAATAATCTTGCCTTATTATTGCCCATTGTTTAGGTCATGGCAGTTGACTATGGGCTGACTGTTGACAAGGATGGTTTCAATGTTTCTATGGAAGAAGCGAGGCAAAAGGCCAGGAATGCTCGCAACAAGGTTATTTTTTTGTACCATGCAGAACTTAATCATGAAAGTCCTACATGTAAATCAAACCATTTCCATTTATTCATGTTGCATTTGATTAACTTATTTTTCTCAAGCATTTGTTTTTAGTTCCTGATATCACAATTTTTATGACACCATGTGTCTTTTGGCCAGTCTGGGGGAAAAATAATTGCCATGGATGCTAATGCTACAGCACAGCTACGCAATCAGGGGCTTGCTAGCACAGATGATAGCCCGAAGTTCCTGTGGCACAAGGTTAGAACATTTGAAATTTTGTATATAATTACACTTTTATTACTATTGGGTTTGACCATCATGCCATTCTTGTTCTTACCATATAATTTGCAGAGGAACATGGAAGTGTGGTGAAGGCTATCTATTCTGGCTCAGAATACATGGCAACTGCATCTGGTGATGAGGACGTTGGCCTTGTGTTGGAAAGTACTAGTTTCTATGCTGAACAGGTGGTCAGGTAAACCTTTCTTAGTGGACAACGCATTATTGATATAGGTCAGATAACTGTTTTTGTATTTCATCTTTTAGGTTACCTTATGTGGAAAGTGTTAAGCGTTTTCGAGAAAAAAAAGAAAATATTAACGAAACAAAGTTTGAGTCTTGTAGTCAGTGGCATATTTGTAGGGGCAATTGTTAGAAAAGAAAATATATTGCTGAAGTTACCAAAGGTTCCTGTAATACTACTACTGTTTATATTTTCTTGTCGTTAGGCCAAGAAACTTGGTAAATGAAAATGAAAACTGGAGGGAGTAACACAGTATCCACAAAATTGTTCCTAAGTTCATGTAATATCTGACTCCCGTTGAGCATAGATGCATAGTATGGTGTGGGTTCATCTAAGCTTACCTCTGGCTCAAGGTTCACCAGACTATTGAAAGCTTCTCACCTTGTTGATTGAACTTACTTATATGGTTATAAGTGTATAATGGCAATGATACAACTTATGGTAAAAGTTATGTTTGTTTGCGTTTCATCGTTGTGTAATACATTTGCTGATTATTGTGGAGTTAATACATGAACTTTCTGGCATCAGATATATGACACAGGGATAATTGAGGGGTCTTTTGGGACTTTCAACGTGAACAATGTCCAAGTGTTTGCCGGTTATGTTTTGCATATCGGTTCATTTGCAGAAGGTTCCAAGGCTTTGTCCATCGGTGACAGTGTGATATGCAAGGTGACATTTGTTACCAACAAAATTTAAAATTGAGTCACTTCGTCTGTTGTAAATCATATCTTAATATTGATGTCACCATTGGTAGGTGGATTACGATCGGCGTACTCTAATTGCCCCGAACCATACGTGCACCCATATGTTGAACTTTGCTCTAAGGGTATGTTTCTAGCCTTATCTAAATTATCTGCTACTTTTTTGCGCTCATGATTATACCCTTGTACCTATAGGAAGTGCTTGGTGATCATGTTGACCAGAAGGGTTCAATAGTTCTCCCCGAGAAGCTGAGATTTGATTTCTCTCATGGTATTATCTCTCTCATCTTTGCATTTGCACTGGTAGTTCCTCAGCTTGTCAACTTTTAACTGTTATTATGTTACAGGGAAACCTGTTCAGCCTGAAGATTTGAGAAAAATTGAGTCTATTGTGAACCAACAAATAAAAGATGAGCTGGATGTATACGCAAGCGAAATTAAACTAGCTGACGCGAAGCGCATCAATGGCCTACGTGCTGTGTTTGGTGAGGTGAGAATTTTTTTTTACTCATCATGGTTTCAGTTTGTCACATGTCTTGTAATGGACTTAAGATGTGGACCCATTTTTGCAGATCTACCCTGATCCTGTAAGAGTAGTGTCTGTTGGTCGCAAGGTTGAAGATTTGCTTGCAAATCCAGAGAATAAAGAATGGTTATCCATATCCACTGAGCTGTGTGGAGTGTGTTCAAGACATTCTGCTATGTACTTCGATGCTTTGTGATTGTGATATAGAAAATTTTATGTGCATCTGTCAGGTACACATATATCAAACACGAGAGATGCCAAAGCATTTGCGCTCCTATCTGAGGAGGGTATTGCAAAGGTGTTAGAAGGATAACAGCTGTTACCGCTGGCTGTGCCTCTCAGGCTATGGAGTTGGCATCATCAATTGATGTTGATATCAACGAAGCATCTCAACTGGAGGGAGCTTTATTGGAGAAGGTACATAGTTTTCCTTTGTATTAGTGGTTTGTCTTCATATTGTGAGGGCCATTGTTGGATTTAGGCTGATAAATTGTAGGAGTATATGTTGTCATTAAACGTTCAAAAGGCTATCATTCTGAGAAAGAAAGAAAAAAATAACATTAATAAAATGTGTACCTTGTATGCTGATAATATACTCTACTTACCCTTTTTGATGGATAGATCAAATTGTACAATCCATTCTTCATTCATCCTAAGGTTATTGATATTCCTTTCAGAAAATTGCTTCCATCAAGAGTAAGCTGGACGCAGCTGCTATACCTGCTGCCACAAAAGCTGATCTGAGAGGGAAGGTTTCCAAGTTAGAGGTATGCAAATGTTTCTGTTCCATGTAAAACATGCTCATTTCAAAGCAAGAAAGAACACTTGTGGCATTTTTATTCTTGATAGTTTAGTTCTAAGCTGTTTAACTGTTGCATGCCTTAGGATGAACTCAGGAAGGCCAAGAAGAAAATGGGGGAACAAAAATATCCAAAAGGCTGTGAAGGCTGCATTGGATGCAGCAGAAGCTGCTCTTTCGGAAAAGAAGCCCTATTGTGTCACTCAGGTCAATGTGGGTCTTGATACCACTGCTGTTCGCGAAGCAGTTCTCAAAGTCATGGAGCAAAAGGTGAGCATTTTTCTTGTCAGCTCGACTTTCAGTGTACTGTTTAAGAAAAATGATCTGCGAGTAGGATAATGCAATGTTCCAAAATGTTTATTTTAGCTCTGTTCAATTTTTGGACATCCTGGTGAACTTTTGTATTCATCTTGCACAGGGTTTGCCTATAATGCTATTCAGTACGGATGAGGCATCAAACAAAGCGGTCATCTATGCTGGCATACCTCCCAGTGCTCCAAATGGCTTCAAGGTGTTGGATTGGCTGACGCCTTCAATTGCACCGCTCAAGGGACGAGGCGGTGGTGGCAAGAATGGCGTTGCCCAGGGCCAGGTGAGCAAGCACACTATTTTCTAGTAGTTTTTGTATGTCTTGGCTGAAAGTCAAGTAAATAACTACCTAAAACCCGTGAATCCCCGGTCTCTTTTGTTGCAGGGAAGCAATGCTTCTCAACTCAAGGAGGCAATGGAGCTTGCGAACAACATTGCTTCAATGAAGCTCAATTGATGGGTGAATACCTGGTCCACTCCCGTTAGCAGCTTATTTGTGTTGCTGCTGGCCTACTGCCCTTCGTTTTCATTTTGCCTTAAACCATTCGGCAGTTTAACCGAAGTTCTCTTAATACTGGCTGTCTTATTTTCTTAGCATACGGTTCAGACCACAGGATGACATGTAACATGAAAAGGGTGTTGTTATCTTATGCTGGTTTATTAAGTACAAATTGAAATGTGGAAGCAAAGATTTTTTTAATGTCATTGTGCCTGAAGTTGCATATCTGTTTCTTTCTGTGTTTAAAGTTTTCAATATTTGGACCCAACATGTTGCTTGGACATCCTCAAACATTTTGAATTATTTGTGTATATAGTATGGTACGCTCCATGTAGTAGAGTACACGTTAAGATTGATGTGTCCACATTAAGAGCTGCCACGTGAAGCAATCGCGTTGCCTGTGAACTTATGGATTCAAACCTGCCTCATGTCCTTTTTCTATATGATCGTTTTGAAGCGTTCGCTCGGTTCGTCTTTGGCTTCATCTTGTTCAGATTCACGATACTGTATCAATGCATGTGTGCCACGCACGTGTCTAAAAAATGGCATCACGTGATATAATTATTAATCTTTGGGTAACTTTACATGAAAGAAACATGTAGGAACAATATGAAGTATAAATATCGAGCATGAGTCATGTCATAGCATTGATCATATCGTATTTACAGATATCTGTGGAGAAGATTAAAATAAAAGGTAGATCATACACTTTCCGTTCAACGAGGTTATGATTGAGCATCACATAATGCTCTCCAAATACCATCTTGAGTCCATGTTGTTACCCTGGAAAAAAAAATTACAATTATTGATCATATATACTTGACTTGATAGCATGCACAATTATACTCTCATTGAATATGAATCGTCGTTAAACAATACACGTATACCACCTTTCCAGAAAACTTCTGGTATAAATTCAAAAGAATATAGGATAGCTTCTGCATGAAGTGTGGGTTGTGTTAATAGAAGCTGCAACTATATATTCTGAATGAGATTGCGTAAAACTCAAATTTCAGATTCCACGTGCTGTTGTAAGTATAGCATAATCAAAGGCAAAAGCACAAAGGCATGAAAATTGTAAGCTATGAAGTGTCCAATAATACCAAAATTCTCTGATTTGCAACAAAATAGAAAAACGGACTAATTTAGTCAGCCTTCATTGTCAAGCAACTCCTCACATACGAGGATGATGAAAATAATTTTGCAAAATTACAAAAACTAGACATTTTTTTGCGATGAAAAGAGAGCTTTCATTACTCAGAAATCACAGTACATTTCCGAGCGATTAACGGCTCCACACACACTGCATACGCCACACCACGGCATGGTTCGTACGCTTAGCAAGTTGCGCGAGCTCATGTGCTACGCAATTCTACTCTCTTCTCACATGTTTGACATCAAACTCCGGCAAACTCCAGGTAGCATCTACAGCCTCCCTAATGACTCCTGGTAGCATCTACAGCCTCTTAAGCAGAGCAACCACCACGGAGCAGTCCGTCTCCATAATGCGGAGACATAAGTAAAGGAAAAATAACAAACAATGGAAGGAAAGAGGAAAAGGCACAGATCACCCTTAATGCGAAGGCAGCTTATAAAATACGACAAGTGCAAAATATAGACTATTGAGTTGCAGCTTGTTCTTGCAAAAGAAAATTAAAATATACGACTGATAGCAGAATAATTATACTTTTACAAACTTGGGAATCATTACTGACTGGCACATTGCACATCGTGGTACAACATATTTTCCATGCCGGTTCCTGTGTACTTGAATTTACTTCATTGCACAAGTAGTCATTCTGCATGTGTCTTTACAATGAACATAAAGGTCTTCAAGTCTCAATACAAGAGGAATGTAGCAAATTCTTATAAAATCCTACATTTTTCACTTTAAACAACATGTGTTTTTTTAAAACAACCGCTCAACATATAAGAATGTGTTTTTTTAAAACAACCGCACACCATACATGGCTACAAAACCAGGAATGATCCATTCACAGCAGCGATCAGAGGAGAAATATATACTGAGGGAGGGGGCATCACCTACATTTTTCCTGGATCAGGTAGCCTAAGCAGACCACAATGCCTACCACAACATGTCAACAAACGATTTTCCATGTTGGTTCCTGTGGTATACGAGGAGGCCTTGAATTCCATAAAACTGCAAGGGCTACTTGGAAAATAGAAAAATAAGATCGATGGAGTATAATAATTCAGAAGAGGAGAGTAATGCAACATCTGCCAGGCAAACATCCGCTGCTCAACTGATAAACCACACTTGAGGCTGATCCGAGCGATATTTGTGTCACTTGTGTGCATCATCACAGGATCAAACATCCTAGAGAATCGATGGAGTCAAAAGATAATAAATAAAATAACTCTGCAAGGTTCAAGGAAAAAAAAGGCATGACCAAAGTAAAGCTGAAATTGATTTCTTTTACAGTATAGAAACATTAATATGCCACATAAACACTCTTTTCCCCACCACGCAGGAAAGAAACAGAGTAGAAGAGTTGGCTGTGTGTCGCTGCCACAGCCGTAGCTCATCTACGCCCGGAGCATGGATTCACCGACGAACTGCAGGTCTTTGTCCCGACGCCGTACTCATTCCCGGTGACGCGCGACACACCGAACATCTCTGAAGTCCACATGAGCGCCATCAGGGGCAGAGATAACCAATGGCGAGAAGGGGTTACAGCAAGCATGCATCAGAAGCAGACCGAGGCCGTGTGCCTGCGGGTAGAGGCGGCTATAGCACAAGCCTCATCGATGGAGAGCACCTCCTGCAGAGTCACCACCCACTCCGTCGTCACGCCGTAGCAACCGCGTGCACTGCCGCCGAGGAAGCCGAGGGCTCGGGACCTCGGGTGGCAGCCCAACCAAGCGGAGAGGCCGCTGCTTTCTCAGTTCCTTCACTATAACAATTATCCTTTCAAGCGAAGACGCGCGCCCGGCGAGGAGGCGGTGGCGCCGGAGCAGCGCTACACCGGTGTGGCGCGGGTTCGTGAGGCCGCGGGTACCTCATCGATCGATGGCGGAGCAGATCGCAGTGCTTTGTAAGGGACCTCCTCGGCCGATCGTGCCGCGGCGCTCGACTCCTACTACGCGACCACCATGACCTTTGCGTCGTCCGCATGGTCCGCCGAGGACATACTCTCTACAAGCACTGGCTTGATCGCCGCCGCATACTCGCAGGGCCTGTCGCCCAACCACGCCACTCTTCTCCCTCCTTTTGGCTTGGGATTGGCTTGTGCTGTGGGCGCTCAATAAAGCAAGTCAAGAGGCAGAGGAAAAAGAGGAATGAAATCAGGATCTCTGTGACGTCCCGCCTCCACGAGGCCGGGCCCGCACGCCTGGCAGCTCTCTAGGATCTCAAGACTGTCCCCACAGACCAACACACGTCTTTTCTGCGCACTTTGTCCTCACTCGTGCACACCCGGGAAGGACTTCCCGGTCGGTCACCCACCGAAATTGCTCCGGGCCAAGCACGCTTAACCCCGGAGTTCTTTCGAGATGAGCTTCCGGAAAAGAAGTTGCAACTGTTGGTATGAGTATTCTTATCAATCCTATTAAGCCCGGGTCAGGATGTTACATTCTCACCCCCTTAGGAGATCGACGTCCTCGTCGATCAACCCCAGTCCAGGAACGTCCCCTCTTGGCCACGTCCGTGCGTCCAGTGCCAGCGCATGTGCCATGCTGTGTGACCACTCTGGGCTCACACCAGCCATGCGCACCATGCCTGAGCAACTGCGCCCACACGCGCCCGTGAAAACCGCGAGGGTCGGCTCTGATACCACTTGTGACGTCCCGCCTCCACGAGACCGGGCCCGCACGCCTGGCAGCTCTCTAGGATCTCAAGACTGTCCCCACAGACCAACAACGTCTTTTCTGCGCACTTTGTCCTCACTCGTGCGCACCCGGGAAGGACTTCCCGGTCGGTCACCCATCTGAAATTGCTCCGGGCAAGCACGCTTAACCCCGGAGTTCTTTCGAGTGAGCTTCCGGAAAAGAAGTTGAAAAGAGTTGCAACTGTTGGTATGAGTATTCTTATCAATCCTATTAAGCCCTGGGCCAGGATGTTACATCTTGTGACGTCCCGCCTCCACGAGGCCGGGCCCGCACGCCTGGCAGCTCTCTAGGATCTCAAGACTGTCCCCACAGACCAACACACGTTTTTCTGCGCACTTTGTCCTCACTCGTGCGCACCCGGAAGGACTTCCCGGTCGGTCACCCATCTGAAATTGCTCCGGGCCAAGCACGCTTAACCCCGGAGTTCTTTCGAGATGAGCTTCCGGAAAAGAAGTTGCAACTGTTGGTATGAGTATTCTTATCAATCCTATTAAGCCCTGGGCAGGATGTTACATTCTCACCCCCTTAGGAGATCGACGTCCTCGTCGATCAACCCCAGGCCAGGAACTTCCTTCTTGGCCACGTCGTGTCGTCCAGTGCCAGTGCATGTGCCATGCTGTGTGACCACTGGGCCCACACCAGCCATGCACACCATGCCTGCGCAACTGCGCCCACACGCGCCCGTGAAACCGCGAGAGTCGGCTCTGATACACTTGTGACGTCCCGCCTCCACGAGGCCGGGCCCGCACGCCTGGCAGCTCTCTAGGATCTCAAGACTGTCCCAACAGACCAACACACGTCTTTTCTGCGCACTTTGTCCTCACTCGTGCACACCCGGGAGGACTTCCCGGTCGGTCACCCATCCCGAAATTGCTCCGGGCCAAGCACGCTTAACCCGGAGTTCTTTCGAGATGAGCTTCCGGAAAAGAAGTTGCAACTGTTGGTATGAGTATTCTTATCAATCCTATTAAGCCCTGGGTCAGGATGTTAAATCTCACGGAGGAAGGAAAAGAAGGAGCGTAAATCAGGGATGTAGGAGAGAGTGTCCTCTGCCGCTAGCTGCGCCATCCACAGCCCAATCCGGAGGGAGTATTTGGCTTTCTTCCGGTGCATTAGGAAAGAAGAAATCAATCTGAGCATCAAAGGAAAGGATGCATCGCATCGAAGGAAAGAAATCAACCAGGGACATTGCTAATTCCATGATTTGGGGCCGTGGGTGGGAGTGGGTACGGTGGAACCGTGTGGTGAAAAAGATTAATTTGACCGACGACACATATGTTGAGAAAAATGAGTAAAGTGAGATGAATTCCAACATCTTGTCATTGTGTGGTTGGATGAGTTACCTCATTTTGATCCAAGGCTCCAGATTCGTGGTTATAATATAAGAGGTGCAAGCCAGTAACTCGTGCTTTATTAGTTTAGATAGAAAGATAGAAGAAGATAGATACGATGAAGTGAAGGTTACTACTCCCAGAGCATGAAAAAAAAAAAGAGTACGTAGTAGACACCAAGACGATTCACTCATTGCTCGCCGGCGACACGGCAGTCAATAGCTCCTCGTCATGCTCCAGCGCCGCCATGTGCTCCGGCGTCATCACCACCTCCACGTCGATGCCGCCGTCGCGGCCCGGGTACAGCGACGCCTTCCGTCCTTGTTGGCCTTGCCGCTCCGAACCGCCACGGCCTCCCCCATCCGAAGTCGCACCCGTACATGTCGAACCGCGGCGAGCTGCCGACGAACACGTCGTTGGGCCGGAAACCACCTCCGCGTGTACACGGTCGGGTTCGCGGCCCACGCCGCGTCGCGCGCCCGGATCTCCGCGTCCGTGTGCGCCGCCACCGCGCGCCCGATCGCCGCCGCCGCCCCGCCGTGCCGCCCGGCGCCAGCAGCTCCGACGCGAGCACGGGCCCCGTCGAGACGGAATGGATTGCAGTTGCCGAAGTACTCCGCCGGCAGCGGCGGCCGGAGGCGGCCGCGGTCGTCGATGGCCGCGCGGTAGACCGTCTCCTCGTCGGGCCCCAGGCGCCACGGCGCGGACGAAGCAGCGCCACACGAGGGAGGTCACCGCCTGGAACCGCGTCACCGCGGCGGCGCCGGCCGCGTCGCCGGCCGCCAGGAGCTCCCGCCGCCCGCTCCTTGAGCGCCGACACGGACCGCGCCGAGAAGCGCAGCATCCGCTCGCGCATCGGCGGCGGCGTCACCGGCGGCCTCTCGACGAGCACCGACGGGTCGGCGTGCTGGAATAGGGCCGGAGTTGCTGGCGCAGCAGCGCCGTCGGGCGACCAACGCTCGATCAACGGCGGGCGAGATGGCAGTGCGATGTCGGCTTCCGGAGGAGGAGCGAGGCTGGCGCGCGCGATCTCCGCCCACGCGTTGAGAGAAGTTCCAGAAGGCGGTGCCGTCGGCGAGCGCGTGGTTGCAGGCGAACCCGAGGAAGACCCCGTCGGCGAGCTCCGTGACCTGCAGGGCGAAGAGCGGGAGCTCGCGGCGTCGTAGCTGATGGCGTCGTCCATCGGGAAGAAGGACCGGACGACGCACGGGACGTCGCCATCCGGAGGCATGACATCCGCGACCGCGACGCCGTCCGCGACGGCGTGGAGGATCTCGGGCCCTGGCCGTCGCAGTCGATGGAGACGGAGGAGCCAACGACGACGACGCCCCGTGGTGCTCGGTGACGACGAGGCGGCCGGCGGCGGGGCGGGTAGGTAGTAGGCGGCGAGCGCCTCGGCGAGGGAGGCCTGGAGGTGGTCGAGGAGGCGCGCGGCGGAGGGGAAGGGCGGCCGCGCGAAGAGGAGGCCCTTCTGGATGTAGTGGAGGGAGAGGAAGGAGGCGTCCCACGAAGTGAGCGGGACGCGCTCGCGCGGCCGATGCGGCGGCGTCACGCGGCGCCTCGACACCACGAGTACAGGCGGCGGCGGCATCCCCTTCTTGTTTAGGCTCGTTGTAGATAGCGTTGGCTGGATAGAAAATGGCAAGCCCTGTTGATGTGGTCCGAAACCTTGGATTTTGTTGGTTTCCCTCTAGACGGAAGCTAGAAGAAGCTAGGCGGCAGGCAGGATCGAGAAGAAGTGGCACGGCATGGGAGTCCTCGACGGCCATCCAATGCTAGCAATCTTTCACACACGTAACACGCGTCGTTTGTCTAATGCAGAGACGGACCTCTCTGCATTGACAAATGCAGAGGACCCCCGAACCGAGCCGGCGGCTGCTAGCTGCATCTGCATGCCTGCGGAACTCGGCGCTGGTGGATTCATTCCATCGTCACCAAGACGGAATTTCGGAGCTGAGGCGTGGCCCGCTGCGGTGCTTCTGAAAAAAATGTAAATGAAGGATTCTAATCTCATGGAGCATTTCCTGTAGCGCAAGTGACTGTAAATTCAAAAAAATTCAGTTGAGATAAACCCGCTCCGAGCCGAGCGCCCGAGACTGAAATTTCAAGAGGCCATCCAACTAGGGACCGTCTCCTCGTTGAGCCCCAGGCGCCACACGAGGGAGGTCAGCGCCTGGAACCTCGTCACCGCGCCGGCGCCGGCCGCCAGGAGCTCCCGCCGCGCCCGTTCCTTGAGCGCCGACACGGACCCCGCTGAGAAGCGCAGCATCCGCTCGCGCATCGGCGGCGGCGTCACCGGCGGCCTCTCCACGAGCACCGACGGGTCGGCGCGCTGGAATACGGCCGGAGTTGCTGGCGCAGCAGCGCCGTCGGGCGACCAACGCTCGATCAAAGGCGGGCGGGATGTCAGCGCGACACATCGCCTTCCGGCCGAAGGAGGCGGCGCGCGCGATCTCCACCCACGCGTTGAGGAAGTTCCAGAAGGCGGTGCCGTCGGCGTGCACGTGGTTGCACGCGAACCCGAGGAAGACCCCGTCGACGAGCTCGGTCACCTGGACGGCGAACAGCGGGAGCTCGCGGCCGTCGTAGCTGACGGCGTCGTCCATCGGGAAGAAGGACCCTGACGATGGCTGGGACGTCGGCGTCGGGAGGGAGGGACCACGTCGGCCACCGCGACGCCGTCTTCGACACAGTCGAGGAGACGGAGGAGCCAACGTAACGAAGCCCATGGTCGTCCCGGTGCTGGTCGATGACGAGGCGGCCGCGGCGGGGTAGTAGGCGGCGACCGCCTCGGCGAGGGAGGCGAAGGGAGGCGTCCCACGGCGTGAGCGGGATTCCATCGTAACCAAGACCTGAGCCTCGGGCTCTCACCACCAAACACTGTCCTCGCGATAAGCAGACGGTCAGCAGACAGCAACATACCATTTCGGAGCCGGTGATGCATGTGTGGCTGCTGCAGTGTAGATCACACTGTTAGCTCTCAGTTTATCCATTTACCCCATTTAGCATTTAACACAACTTTCATAATTTTAGATGAAAAATCTTATTCCACTTACAATTTCCTGCAGCGCAAGTGACCGAAAATTCAAAAATTCAGTTGAATTAAACTCCAATGAATTGATTTACTCAACTAATTAGTCCCCGTGGAAAGGTTCACTATAAATAACTAATTAGGCCACGACAATCCAGCGGCCCTCCGTTCACAAGGTCGTGAAACGGCAACTACGCTCGCCAGACCAACGAGTCTACTGTTATAATAATAATACTGGTTGGAGGAGGAAAGGAAGTTCCAGGAGAACCTATCCTAGTCCTACTCCGTATGTAGGAATTACCAAAGGACTCTCTCTCCTAGTAGGAAAGGAGACCCTCTATCCGAGTATAAATAGTGGAGCACCCCATGATGTAATATACAAGTTTATTCAGAATAATAAAGAGAAGGCTCCACCCTACATTGTGTCTCGCCTCTTGTCTATTTTTGTTGTTGTCTCTCCCGTCGATAGCGTTATTACAACACGTTATCAGCACGCTCTGCGGAGCTAGTAGAGGAGAAGCCGAAGTCGACGAGAAGGAGTCAGCGAGTTCTTCAACTCGCCGCCTCGGGATTCGCGCCGCCTCAGGAAGCGCGCCAACCTTGGGAATCGAGCCGCCTCGATTTCCGTGCTCGACGACATCGACGTCCGCGCCAACACGAAGCTGTTGACGGGATCGGGTACGACTACATGGCGTCTTGATCGTCACTTGCATCGACTTGCGCCTGCATCAACTCGCGATCGTCTACATCACACCCGAAGGTGAACTTTGCTACCTGTAGTTTAGCAGATCGCGATGGCTCGTTGCTGCCATGGATCGAAATCCCAAAGCTTCACCCCGGACCAGATTTTTCTAAATCTGGATTTATTGGGTCCCTACATCTAGTTTTGTTAGGGTCACCGAATCGAATTGCATAGCATATCACAGCCAGCTGATACAGAGGGAAGAGGGGGAGGCTGCAGATCTAACCCTAGACCTAATCCTAACCCTAACCCTAGCTCATCGACGACGAGAATCGAATCTCGCCGCCGACTTACCTGAGCCGTGCACATGCTCGCAGGATCGAGCTGTACACCGCGCCGCACGAAGACGAGCCCGCGCGCCGAGCACCTCGGCTCGGCTCGGTCCTCGCTCGCTGTGCGGGGCGCCCCGCATCGTCGCCGCACCACCACCACGCCGCCGCACGACGGCGGTGACCCGCCGCGAGCTCAAGCTCGCTGGGCCCGGATCCGCGCCGAAGTTACCGGATCTGACCTCGGGCCGACGGATCTGGGGGTCCTGGACCCCTCCGCCGCAAGGAGGGCCCCGGGTCTTCGTCCTCGCACGCGCAACGACGGCGGTGAGCTCGCCGCTCACCTACCGCCGCCCCGCACCGCACCCACACCACGAGCGCCAGCAAGTCGCGACGCCGCCGCACCGCCTCCGCGGACCACCCACCGCAACCGGGTCCGCGCGCCGCCACCAACCCGGCGACGAGCTCCGCACAGCTCGCCTGGGGGACCCCAGCTCCCCTCCTCCGCGCGCCATGGCGCCGCACCGCCACCGCCGCCGCGAGCTCGTCGTCACGAGCCCGTTCGCTGCCGCCGCCCGCTCGGGTGTGAGGTGAGAGAAGAGGAGGTGGGAGAGGGAGTGAGCGGATAGGGTTTCAAACCCGATTGTCCTTCTAGCGGCGGGCTTAGCCGGCCTGGTGCAGGCCGGCCCGGTCGGGGTGGGTCGGGACCGGGATGGGCTGAGCTGGCCCACTGGGCCGGCCTGTTTCGGAATAAACAGAAAAAGGAAATACGAGGAAATTCGGTAAAATCTGGAATTTTGCGAATACCCCCTGAATAAGCTAGGAATTGCGGTTATTAGTAAGTTGAATTTTTGCAGAAAAGACCTTGAAGTTTTCCATATTAGAACCCGCAGTCCTAAATTTTGCAAAAAAAAGGTCCAGCTTGTTCCGAAATTACGATTTGACCCAGAAAAATTGCAAAATAGACCCTGGTATGTTGTAGTCTATGAATTTGTCTGAATTAATGTTATATTGCATATAACACCTTGGGTTTAAGGGATTTTATGTCAGAAACATATAAGCTTGCTGTTTTTACTGTTTAATCCTCCTGTTTGTGCATATTTACTGTGTAACTTGATCTGAAATCATGCATATCATTTTAAGCAATTAAAATATGATTAAAAGTGCCTTTAATCATAGAAACATGGTTTTAGACTTGCTCCGAGTTTTTAATCCATTACTTTATGCATTCTACAAATCTAGATTACTTGAAGTAATATTTATGTACATTGGTCCATCTTGTAGATGGGATACACACTTGACAAAAGTGGTGTTAACTTCCCCGAATGGAGAATCAAAATGCGCAATGAGCTGGGAAGATGAAAAATTGTGGCATGTGATTTCACACAGGAAGGTCCACATCCTACACTTTCTGAAAAAGTGAAAGCAAGGAAATACATCAATCTACGACTTGATCCTCACCTGAAGGATTGGTACTCGTCGATGGAAGATCCTGAAACACTTTGGATACGCTTTATGCAAGATACAGAAAAGAAATCTTGGTACTAGAATCCAAAGCTCAGCGTAAATGGGATAATCTGAAATATTCCACATTTATATCGTTTGAGGATTATGATGTTGAACTCAGAAGGATTGCTAATGACGATGGATGAGTGGCACCATCATCACAGAAGATGAAATGATCAGAAGACACTAGATGCCATCAATCCTAATGAAGATGTGCAATCGGATAAGTTCTCTAGCCAAGATTATTCAACGTATGAAGAACTAGCTAGAGACTGATCTGGGACCAAGAAGCATGCAAGCGGGACTATTGCATGCAGTCATGGAAAGTCCTCATGAAATAAAATGTCGAAAGTGTGGTCTATCTGGTCATTTATCCATACATGCCAATCTCCTCTATACATCAGGAAGATATTCAACTCATATATCATTGAACATGAGATTAAGAGAACAGAATTCTCACGATTCGATGTTCTATTTGAAAATCTTGAAGATTATGAGATGGAATATTCAGATAATGAGGATGATGAACATATGCACATCAAGAAGATGATGAATTCATATATCAAGAAGATGACGAACTCAATAATGTTGAAGATAACGACATGAATAACTATAACACCAGATATACAATCTAACGATGAAACATGAAGTGATAGTCATATCAGATGATGAAGAATGATGTACATGGAGACATGAAATAATTCTCCCTAGTTATTATACTATCTAGTAGATGGTTTGAGTAGTAGTTATGCATTTAGTTTTAAATTCCTGCAATGAATTAAGTGGATTAATGTAATCTCTAGTAGAGACCTCGTTTTTAATATATAGTACTTGCAGTCTATATAATCGCCTTGGTTTTTCTTTTACCTTGTCGTTTTTTGGCTTTTCCTTGAAGTATTTGCCTTTGCCTTTGCCTACAAGTGTAGTACAATGGAAGAGGAACTATGTCTATAGACTGTTGCACCACTAGCACAGTTCTTAGGGATACGTTATTCCAAACACTCAGAAAAGTATGAAGAAGGAATAACGACTCTCATTGGAAATGGGAGAAAGATTGTGGTTCCGGAAGGGCAACTTTACTCTCCCTAATGGAACGACATTAGTAATCCAAGCAGCATTACTATATCCAGACGCAACTAGAACGTTGCTGAGCTTCAAAGATATCCCGTGCAAATGGTTTTCATGTAGAAAAATGACGATAATGGCGAAGACGTCTTATCATGACTAAGAAGCACGGAGATCAGAAAACTATTGTGGAAAGTTTCCCCTCCTTTAAGGAAAGCATGTACTACACCTATATTAAACCACAGAATGGCTTAGCTGCGTTTAAAGTGATATTGAAGAATCATGAACCATACAGAATATGGCATGAAAGACTTGGGCACCCGGAGTAATATGATGGGTAGAATCTTGAAGAATTCTAGTGGGCATGAATTGCAACCGAGACAATTTCCTAATAATCTTGAAGATTTTTTTGCGCTGCATGTGGCAACTGGAAATTGATAACTAGAACCTCTACATTAAAACTTCATGCAGAAGATACACCATTCCTTGAAAGAATGCAAGGAGATATCTGTGGACCTATTAGTCCCTTCTCAGGGCCTTTTAGATACTTTATGGTATTAATAGACGCCTCCTCGAAGTGGAGTCAAGTATGTCTATTGTCCACTAGAAATCATGCTTTTGCACGCCTTACATCCCAAATAATTCATTGAAGAATAATTTTCCAGAGCATAGAATTAAATCCATTCGCATGGATAATGCCGGAGAATTTACCTCGAAGGTATTTGATGATTATTGCAAGTCATGGGATAAAGGTAGAACATTCTGTCCTCATGTGCATACGCAAAATGGTTTACAGAATCGCTAATTAAGAGGATCAAGTTAATTGCAAAGACCACTATTATGCATAGTCAGCTGCCTACCACTTGTTGGGGACATGCTGTGCTACACGCTGCTGCTCTCATACAACTTAGGCCATCTGCTAAAGTTGAAGAATCACCATTAGCATTAGTGCAAGGGAAGATACCGAATATCTCTCATTTAAAGAAATTTGGATGTGCCGTATACGTCCCTAGCCCACCACTCAGCGATCACAAATGGGGAGCTCAACGTAAACTTGGAGTTTATGTGGGTTTTGTTTCAAGAGCCCATCGATCAAAAATATCTTGAGCCTCTCACTGGAGACTTGCATACGGCTCGATATGCTGATAGTATCTTCAATGAAGACCATTTCCCGGCATTAGGGGGAGGATTGTACCTTAAGAAAGAATGCCGAGAAATAGAGTGGGAAACTCCTGGAATCCATGGAATGGATCCTCGCACTAAAGAAACTGACCAAGAAGTTCAGAATATCATCCACTTGCAGCAGAGGATTGCTAATGAACTCCAGAGACATTCACCAACACACAGGGAATTATGAAATCTCATATAATAGCAGTAAATGCACCGGAAAGAATTGAAATACCCCATGAAGTGGGAGCTCAATGGAATTCCAAAACTAGAGCCACTACCTCACTAGCTAGAAATGCTAGGAAGAGGGGGAGTGAACCGGTTACAAGGGTATCGAAGAAACCCAAAGTACAAGCACAAGCTAAGGCTCTTAGAGACGTCGATGGAGCGTAAGCGTAAGCTTGGTACTAATGAGAATCCCGTGAATGGTGAAATGAATGTACACGAAGTACCGAAAACGGATATTCAGATCGAACACACCTATAAGTGATGATCTGGACCATGACGAAAGAATCATGGAGAACTCAACACACTATTTGAGACAGGAGAAAAGTATGATAGAAGAGCTCAGAATGTCGAATATATTTTGCAGAAAAGATTGCCCACATCATTGATGAGGATGAAGAACCCAAATCATGAAAGAAGCAAGAAGCGTTCTGATTGGCCAAAGTGGAAAGAAGCATCACTGCAGAACTAAACTCGCTTAACAAAAGACAAGTCTTTGGACCAGTCTGCCTCACCCCTGAAAAAATGTATCCGTAGGATACAAATGGGTATTCGTCCGGAAGAGAAACGAAAAGAATGAGGTCGTAAGATACAAAGCGAGATTAGTAGCTCAAGGTTTCACAGGGCAGAGACCAGGTATCGATTTCGATATCACATACTCACCTGTAATGGATGGAACCACATTCCGGTACTTGATCTCTCTAGCAGTAAATATGGAATTGCAGATGAAATTGATGGATGTTGTGACAGCGTACCTGTATGGGTCGTTGGATACTGAAATCCACATGAAGGTTCCAGAAGGAATTAAAGTCCCAAATGAAGAAGAACGCAACTTATATAGTGTGAAGCTGCAAAGATCACTATATGGCTTAAAGCAATCTGGAAGAATGTTGGTAAACAGGCTTAGTGAGTTTTTACTGAAGAAAGGATTCCTGAAGAATGAAGACTGTCCTTGTGTATTCATTAGAAAAATCAGAGATGGGATATTATAATATCCATCTATGTCGATGATCTAAAATATCATTGGAACGGCACAAGACATCGGGAAGCTAGTTCATTCCTGAAATCTGAATTTGAAATGAAGGATTTAGGAAAGACTACATTCTGCCTAGGCTTGCAGCTAGTGCATACCCCAAAGGTATACAACTGCACCAGTCGAACTAACCAAGAAGGTATTAGAGAAGTTCAGTATGAGTAGTGCATACCCACTCAGAACCCCTATGGTTGTGAGGTCACTCGATTGTAGAGACCGACCCATTTAGACAAAAGAGGAACATAAGGAAGTATTGGGACCTGAATATCCCTACCTAAGTGCTATCGGAGCGTTGAGGTATCTAGCAAATGGTACAAGACCCGATATTGCCTTTACTGTTAATCTACTAGCAAGATTTAGTGCAGCTCTAACCATAAGACATTGGAATGGCATTAAGCATATCCTCAGATAACTTAGAGGAAAGAAGATATGGGGTTGTTCTTCCATAAGAAAGAAATGTAATCCTAAAAGGATATACAGATGCTGGGTACATGTCGGATCCACCCAAATCATTCTCGCAGACTGGTTATGTGTTTCTCTGTAGTGGAACTGCAATTTCTTGGAGATCTACGAAGCAGACGATGGTGGCTACATCAACAAATCACTCAGAGATTATTGCCTTGTATGAGGCATCTAAAGAATGCACTTGGTTAGAAGAATTACTCACATGTACTGAAT
>JAAXCT010003711.1:0-27056 GCA_012490785.1 Eragrostis nindensis | reverse complement strand
AAAATTAGCCTAAAAAATTCCTACTTATGTCTCCTGTTACAATCAGAACCAACTTGTTACCAAAGAAAATTCCATGAACAAAAATAACAAAGTCAGTTTGGAAGTGAAAAGGGTCCATAGTTGTATTGTAAAGGAAACTATTATCTCATTACAACGTGATTCCAACAATCTAGCATTACTGAAACAGGCCAACAAGGACCGAAATTTCACCTTATTAAAATCCACTGCACAAAATTGACATTATTATCACAATAACTTTATCAGTAGGTGAAGTATATTTTTACTAACAAGGAAATACTAAAACTTTATTCCGTGTGATATAGGGCCCGTTCGGCACACCCCCTCTAATTTTTAGCACCATCACATCAAAGAGAATCTTGCTATTTAAAACTATTTTTATTAATTTAATGACAAAACCTATGTCACAACCCCCCCCTCTAACTCGCGAGACGAATCTAATGAGCCTAATTAATATATATTTTGCTGCAGTGATGCTGCTACAGTAACCATCGTCTAATTACGGCTTAATTACCCTCATTAGATTCGTCTCGCAAATTCGAGCGAGTCCTGAAATTAGTTTTGTAATTAAACTTTATTTGTAATCACAATATTCGTTGCAAAAAACCCTCTAAAGTTTAGACCCCGTGCGCCGAACGCACCCATAGAACCAAAACAAACATTGCGATTCACTTGTTGACTAGCCAGAATAATTATTTTTCACTTAATACTTAGTACGTCTATCGCTATCCCGGTCTGTCTGAGGAGGGGGTTTTGGAAGCCATTCCCTTGTTGGTAAAGGAAGTAAGTTTTGCATTTGAAGGGGAGTACCTAACTCAGGGTACCACAGAGAAAAAAAACACAGCCTGACAAAGAACAGAACTTACAGTAGACTTTGAGCTTATCGTTCCTGATATGGAGTTCAATAGTTGTTGGCATCTGGCGAATTGGCTGGTCAGTTCTTCAACCTATAAAAAAAAGAAAGAAAAAAAGAGAGAGATAAAGCTTCTCGTTAACATAATATGATTAGAGTTTGCAAAAGCACAAGGTAAAAGTTGTGTCGTTTAGTGGTTTTCTGCATGCTTGGCATATGAAATATAACACTCAAGGAAGTAGAAAAGTATCATCCACAGCACAGGAGATTCTAAATCTTTCAAGAAGTGGCATGTAACTTTAAGCATAATATGTTTTGGGGACTTTGAGAGTAATCATACGAGAATAGGAAAACACAAAGGAAACAGTTTAATTAATTGTTTGACTACTACGGCACATGAAAATATGAAGCCCAATATAGAAACAAAGGATCTCATCAGTAAGATAACACATCCTGATTTTTTTCCTATAATAATCCAAAATAAAATAGATTTAAGGAATTGCTATTCATCACAACATTTTCTGCACCATGTTTTGTAGACGCTAAACGCTACCACGTTAGGTGAGGCTGTGTTTAGAGTTTAATTCGTTTACACACGTGTAAATGCCGTGTAAACGGGATAAAACGTTTTGTACTGTTGCACCTTAAAATGGAAGGGAATAGAAAAGAAGAAGGCAGATGTAATGGGCTGGCCCAGTCCATCGGCAAACCCACGTCCCCTGCCCCTTATCTACTCCCGTAACCCTATCATCGTCCACAAACACATCCTTCCAACTCCTCCTCTCTTTCCCTAACGCAACTGGCAGTTGGCGGCGGAGTGACGCGTGGTTGGGGGCAGCTCTTGAGCGTGGGTGCTGGCGGCAGCGGCTCCTGCAGACTGCGGATGGTGGCCACGGCTGCTGATGCGCGCGCTGCTGGA
Organism: Eragrostis nindensis; assembly: GCA_012490785.1. Taxonomy (NCBI): domain Eukaryota; kingdom Viridiplantae; phylum Streptophyta; class Magnoliopsida; order Poales; family Poaceae; genus Eragrostis; species Eragrostis nindensis. The sequence goes on along the minus strand of JAAXCT010003711.1, from coordinate 25,266 downwards.
AGGCCGCAACGCCAACATGAGCTGGGCGGGGAGCGCCGCTGCCCAAATTTCTCAATGGCCAGCCAAAAGCCCGCTTCTTCTTACCCTTCCCGCCAGCAACTCCCACCTCCTTGATTGAGACTAGCCATCACGCAAACGCGGCAACCATTTTGAAGGCATCTTGTTTTGGTTGTTTTCCCTGACCAAATAAACGGGTCAACCATTTAACTGCCCCCAAAACTCCGCGGTAGGCTGCAGTGTAGCATCTAAGCACGTTTAGAAAGGCATCTAAAAACCGTTTAGGAAAACGTGATTTCTGCGTAAGGTCTAGTCATCAGGCATATCGATCCGTCTCGCATAATATTAATAATTTCATCACATATTATACTGTCAAAATCCATAAAAACAAACTTAAAGTGGTTACATATGAAAGATACCTTCTAGAATGGAGCTACAATTATTCTTTACGACTGAAATGGATGCACATCAGTCTATTAAACATTTGAAAATTAGAAGATGAAAGTCTTACCAGTGCATCAAAATTTGGATCCCTTGTTCCAGTTCCGATTGCATCAGCTAATTTTGTGACCAGCTGATAGATCAAAACATATAAGTAAATAAAAAGGTATCAGAATGATCATCACAAAATACACGAATCCGCTGATATATGTGAACACAAAATTGTGCTAGTTGCAAAAATGCCACAGCAAACAAGCCTAATGATATTTTGCAACACAAATACTAGCTGGGATGATTTGGGATGAATTTTACATTTAGACCCCAGTTGTAAAAAATTCTTCTTCAGATTCCTTCCCTAGACATATTTCGTCAAGGTTGCTACGACTCGGGTGTTTAACTAGAAACTAGTGGTGAAATCATGGGTTCCCACCATCTCCAGAAGGTGGAAACAAAATACTTTCAGGAGACTCCTAAACCTAAGAGGGATCCCAAATAACACATAAATGTACCCTTGTAGTTGCTTACATGGAGGAGATGGAAGTGAGAGGCGAGCGACGCGTGGTGCTGCTGCTGCGGCTGAGGAGGGAGACATGAGCATCGGCTGCGGCTGCGGCGGAGGCGGAGACATGAGCATCGGCTGCGGCTGAGGCGGGGACATGAGCGTCGGTGTGGCTGCTGCTGGTGGTACTGTAGGGAGTGAGGGTGGTGGTCAGGCTGCGGGGACGGCACCAGCGTGCGGTAAGGGGTCGCCGTACTGCTGCTGCTGCGGGAGGTGATGATCCATCCTTCCTTTCCCCACCTGCCTTAGGCGGGGATACGGCGCCCGAGTCAGAAATGGGGAGGGGAGTTCAGGAAGGACACTGAGGCTCAGATCTTACCAGAAAGACTCAGGGGGAGGAGCGGACTGGCGGAAGGGCGCCGGCGGTAGGCGGCGTGCGACGGGAAGTTGAGGCACAGGAGGGGGGGGACGGCCGGTCGAAGCGGCGAGAGGAAATGGCAGTCGAGCCTCTCTTCTCACGTCCAGCCGGATTAAGAGGAGCCCTGTTTTTTTAGGCAAAATTAGCTGCTGGACATCGTTGGATTGTGGCTGTTGCCACAGACCACTAAAAAAGAGTGGCTTTGCCACAACACACTCTTCAACATAGTAATATGCTGCTGGACACTAGTAAAATGCACGTGCGCCACGCACGTGTTCGACCAAATGACATCACTTGGCAGGACTTTTATATCATAAAAAATATATATGATGCACTGTTGTACTTATCATCAAAAACACACTTCTGACACATCATTGCATTTAAGTGCTATAACGACATTAAGGTGGCTTTATTCTATCTCCTTTCCTCTGATTGCACATCTTGGATGGTAAGGTGGCTTTATTCTGCTATTTGATCATGGAAATGGCAGTTAGCCATGGCACTTTCAGAGATTTATGATCGGAATGCATCATGAGGGGATAGCAAAGATGAACCTATCTGGAACCATACGACTGGTGACTGTCTCGCCATATCTGCTGCTTGTAGTCAATCAAGGCATGATTAAAATAAAAGCTTTTCTCATAGTGCTACTGTCAACTTAATATGACTGTCATTTCTTACTTTACTGGTATACTATGGGAACAACAAGATTCAGTTTAAATTATACAATACATCATCATTATTAGCAACAGGGAAAAAAATAAGTACAATTTAGGCATGTTATCCACGTCAAGACCAAACGCATCAGCATCACGCATGCGGGCAAGCACTAAGTAATAAAAAATGGTAGTTTATTTTATTGAAAGCAACGTATAACACTTCAGACTGTCGAGGAGCTAAAGACATGCCATCAGATGGCAATGATTGGGAAGCTAGAGCCTAGAGACACTCTAAACATGGTTGCCATGATCAGGTTTTAGAGGGCAGACACCACAGCAGCGACATCCTCGTCTCTCCAGGAGATTATGGATTAAATAATGCATGAAGATGTATGCCTGTATGAACTAAACAATAATAAAGCATTGTTGATCCACTTTAGCCAACCCCAAAAAAATAGCATTTACCACGAAATAAATAATATTGTGAAGAAAGATAACATAGTGCGCAACTAATTGTGAATCTCAAACACTGTGATGCAAAAAAAAAATTATGTGGGAAATAAGGTAGCACCCAAAAAAAAAAAGTTTGTTCATCAAGCCTTCTAAGTCCTTATCTTCTATAATACCATGGCATTCAAAAAAAAAAATGCTTTCATTTTAGTGCTAAGTTGTAGTCTATATGTGTTAGAACTTCTACCATTTTAGACAATAACAATTACTGAACACAACAGAATAGTAAAAATATTTCCTGGCATTTCAACAAAAAGAAAGAGTAAAGTAAAATGTGTGCAGCAATAAGCAGTAATAATCATACTTGGCACTTTCATGTGGTACAGATGTAAGCCAATCCAAGTAAAAGCTTCCATCAATCGTTCTCCATACGAGCAAGAAAGGCTGTAGAAATAGTAAAGGATATGTTGAGCACTTGCATCCAGTAATATGCCAAGGATTCTCTAAAAAGATATATCGACTATAGGAGAACAAATATGTTCCCAATGTCAATATAAGAGAGCCTAGCTAAGCAATAGAACCGATATTTCAATCATGCTATTTGTGTATGCGGCAATCTCGATCAGAATAACACTAATGATGTCCCCTGACTGAGATGGAAACCAGCTTCCGGTACGAAAAATCTCGATGTGATCAATCATCAAACATGCAAATTTATTTCAAATGTGTGATTATTCAGAGGACAATCATCAAAGTTGGCTTTGTTAATGCACTATTGGAGGATTAAGATATTAACCACAATGATAATTTGAGAGGATTACATGGATGCTGCTAGAATAACAACTTAATGCATATGCTTGCACGCCATCCACCGGCCAGAGCAGCAGAGCTACAGCTCAACTAAAAATGATTAAAGATTAAGGCAACTGAAAAAGTTAGTCAAGCTAATGACCGTGCTGCCCAAAAAGATCAAATAAGACTGATTAAGCAAAGGACTGCACTGACGGTTGATAAAAGAAAATAGGAACAGCCTATGTGCCTGCAAGTGCATTTACAAGCTGTTGCTACTGGACAACGATTACTGCAATGGTTAGTAAAATAAGGTCAAGGCAAGAAGGTCAATTTACTGGATGCACTGACAGTAGCACATGCTATCAGAGAACTCAAAAAAGAATATTCTAATCAAGCAAGATGAGCTAACTCTTGACTACCTGCCAATATCGGTATTCAACAGGGATTTCACTTAACTGCAGTGCTACACATCAAAACAGGCAAAAATCTTAAACTTGCATTAACCAAGACAGGGAGCAATTAATCAATCATGACTACTGTGGCAGCGAAGAGAACAGATTCAGTATTTTGCTGAAAGACAACTACCTGCAGAAAGTGCAGAACCATAGAAAATTCTTACGCGTCAGAATATTCGTGCAGCATTGTTCGAAAAAGAATTTTCCTGCGGCTTGAGCTGAAATCCAGAACTTGTTCTCAGTTCTTCAGACTGAATGTTCTCGTTGCCAACGTCAAAGAACAGAGCTTGTTGCGCCTGGCTTTAGACCTGAAAAATAGAGAATACTAACACAAAGTTAGCTGAGCTATTGTTGAATTTCACCTCGATTAAACAGGGGCAAGAGCTTAGCCAAGAACCCAATCACAGAAGTAACTATTCGTGGGAAGCAATTCACAAATTAGCACTTCGGATATTATATTCCACAAAAAAAAAATCCAAAAATGTGATTGGACACCAAATTAGCCCTTCGGATCACACCCAAGGATGAACGCTGATCGAATCCCATCTACCCAAAGAATAAAGAATGCAGGAAGGTGACGAGCGGATCTGGAAGGATTGCACTCACTTGGTTCTGCGCCCAGAATCGCAATCCATTTATCACCAACTGGATCGAGAGGCATGGGAAGAAATTTCAACCAGACTTGGGGACGGGGGGGAAGGAAGGGTACGTACCTGCTCGCCACCGGTGGGGAGCGTACGTACCTGCTCGCCACCGGAGTGGCCGCGCCCCCGTATCAACAAATGAGGAGGAGGCCGTGCTGTGGTCGAGCCACCGCCGCCGTCGTGGAAGAGCGCTGCCGATTGAAGATGACGGCTTTTGGATGGAGAGCGACGCCGCTTGACCGAATTCGTCGAGGAGGGATTCAGGATGGAGGAGCGTGGCGGCGGGATCTGGCTGGTGGGTGAGGGGGAGGCCACGGATGGAGGCCGTCTTCATACTACTACTCGTTGGGATGGCAGCGGCGGCGGGGTCGTCGTCCTCGAGGACCACGTGCAGGTCGACCTCCCCCAATCCCCCTCGCCGCGGGGTGCCGTGCGCCAGCCGCCAGAGCTGCAAGCAAAGCTCCGACACCCCCAGCAAGTAGAGCTCCGACGAGTGGCCGCATCGAGGAGGTGGCGGCGGCGGCTGAGGTGGGGATCGAGAGATGGGAGAGAAGCAGGGAAGGCTTCGGTTTTCGGTAGGGATAGATGGGAAGGGGAGCGTGATTCACGGCGGGATCGATCGGCGGGTATCCTCGTTTTCTGGGTGAGAAAAGATTTCACGATGTCAGGTTTTTTGCACTGAATCTGACAGGGAGTAACGCTGAAAATGTCCCCTCCTCCGCCGTGGCCCGGGCCCGGATTTGGCAGGATTTGACGGTAGATTAGGAAGGTTAGGGTGCTAATCAACGGTAGATCAACAGGTGGGTATAACCTGGCAGGGTAAGAAATCATTTCCGCCCAACTGGTTCTTTAAGGGTTTAGACTATAACAGTTATAATAATATTTCTCAATGAAACAGGTATGTAGTAAACATGATTTCTGGACAGAAATACCCTTACCCCTTCATATCAAATATTTCAACAACAATCGATGAGTATAGCAGGGAACATTTAAGGGAACATTCAGGCATCATAACATATTGATTTTCAGCAGTATTTCAGCATAGAAGACCATCAGGTTCAGACTAAACTAGCAGATCTAGCAAACACATAATAGTATGTTCCAGCCACATTAGGCTATCTAGTACAGACTACCACATCCACACATCAAAAGCATGGTTTGAACAGCAACATAAGAACATGGCCTAAGCTTTCTTGCATCTGAGAATCTTCAACTTCTGTAGCTTTCCCTTCTCATGGGCAGGTTGTGGAGACAGAGCAAGACATTGAACAGGTTCTATATTGCCTTCAAGTTCCAGCATCCTCTTACGGCTATAAATGTATAAAGAATTGTGTCAAATAAATGGAGTACACAAATATGAAAGCATAAAGATTAAAGGTGCAATACCTTCTTGTAAGAGGACTTGGTGTACAAACAGGGGTGATCGTTCTAGTTGGTGTCGATGATTCATATTCTAGCAACCTCTTTGACATACTGCATAGATGCAGAAACATGCAAAATTGACATACTACAATTTTAACAAATAAGACATTGGGTCAAAAGATTGTAGTACCTTCTTGTCATAGGACTTGTTGCTGAAACAGAGGTTATTGCTCTAGATGGTGTGGCCCTGTAAATGTTTTATATGTGAGATATGTGTAATTTAAATGAAAATTTCAGAAACTTTGACTTCAAAGCTTACAATGTGTCATCTACTAATGGTTGTTCTTGTGGGTGGTTCAGCAGCACTGGATGGCACTATTGTGACAATTTTCTTGCCTCTCTTTCTCTTGGGTTTTGGAGGGGCAGGTGGTGGTGCATCAGAATCATATACATATTCATTGCATGTTTTTTGCATATGCCCAAGTTGCTTGCACCTCTTGCATCTTGTGGTTCTCTTTCCGGAGCCCCTTCTATAACTGATTTGTACCTTCTCTCTCTTGGTCTCCCTGGAGCCCTTTTCAGAAGTGGAGGCCACAACTTAAATCCAGGATTAACTTGAGGCCATTGCTTTCTATCTGTCATTGGCTTCACAGACTTCTCATAGGCTTTCTTGAACTTTGTCACAGAATAGTAGTCATGAACATAGTCTTCAATATTACCTCGAATTGAGGTTATAATACACAAGGCATGTGTACATGGCAGACCAGTAACTTGCCAACGCCTACAAGTACACTTCCTCTCCTGAAGATCAACAGTGTGTCTCCAATGAATTAGATCCCTTGTAACACCTTCAACTTCACCTAACATTTCACCATCTTTAGCACCATCTTTGTGTGAGTATCGCCATATATATTTCAGCCCCCTGCTCCTTGCATTGAGGTCTTCATCACATTGGGCAGTATCTTGCCTTCAAGCTTATTAGCAATTTTTCTTCTCAAGAACATTTTTTCCATGCATAATTGTCTAATCCTATCCATAAGATCAACAACATGCAGGGATTTTTCATGTCTAATCCAGCTGTTGAAGGTTTCAGCTATGTTATTTGTGACATAGTCACACTTACTTGCTTCAGAGAACAAGTGCCTTGTCCAAAGATGCTTATGGTTATCATGTATCCACCTCATGGCTTCAGGACTTGCTTCATACATCAAATTGTAGTGCTCTTCAAACCTATGTTTCTGAAAAGATCTACATGCTGGCCATAAGTGTTTTTCGAAGACCTCACCTCGGAATCGCTTTCGGAAGTTTGCAACTAAGTGCCTCATGCACTCTCTATGCTCGACCCCATTTCTGAAGACTTGAGTAACAGCTGAATCGATTCCTTTGCCTGCATCTGTTGAGATCACTAGGCCTGGAGGTGATCCAATAGCTTGCTGAAGTCTTGTAAAAAACCATGCCCAACTGTCAGTTGTCTCTGATTCAAACACACCATAACACACAGGAAACATCCAATTATGCCCATCAATAGCAGTGGCTGATGCAAGTTGACCCTTCCATTTCCCAGTCAAATGGGTGGAGTCCACACCAAGAAAAGGCCTGCAGCCATTTAGAAAACCATCTACACAACCTTTCAAGGCAACAAAACATTCTAGTGAATCTCTTCTTCTTCCAACTTGATCAAATTCTATGTCTACCAAACTTCCAGGATTGGTCTTCTCCACCTCAGCCTTGAAACGAAAAATGTGCTCAAAGCTGTCATCCCACTTCCCTTTGAGTTCTTCCAAAGCCATATTTCTCCCATCCCACACTACCCAATATGACAACTTTAGGTGATACAGTTCTTCCAATCTTTTCTGCAGCGCTTTTGCTCTAATTGTATTGTCCTTTGCAAGCCATTCAATGACCCTATCTTGACCCAGTGATTGGTTGCCATGCTGTTCTTCTCAACTGTTCCTGTGCCTTGACAAGTGTGTGGATCAGGTATCTTCTTTATCTGCAGCAAAATATAAAAATAAATTAGTAGAAAAATAAATCAGTACAGATCAGCAAAAGAAAATGCACATTGCTTATGCATATGTACCTTCCATGTTCTTCCATCCTGCAATTGCGAAGCATGTATCCGCCACTTGCACCGTGCAGCTTTGCAATACCCTCGATACCTTGTTGACTCAGAATAGGGAGCTGCAATTTCATATTCACCCTTTATTGCATATTGCCTAATAGCCTTTTTAAAAGTATCTCCATCAGCAAAAGTTATACCAACTGCTATTGTCGGGTTCTCTAAGTCAGTCACATGGACAAATGTCTCACAACCCAATGCATCATCCACTACTAAGTCATCATCCAAGTCAACACACCCTAAATCTTCCTGCAAGCAATCTGATTCGGCATCGGATGAATCAGAAAGTAAGGATTTGTAAGGATCCTCATCGTCCAGACCAACATACTCTATATCATCGCCCACCCAGGCACTTCAACATTGTCCTGAACTGGAGGATTTAAATGAGATGGTGCAATAATTTCAAGTGAAGGCTGTGCAGTTTGGTTGTTTTGGGCTTCAGTGCTTCCTTGCAACAAACAAGGCATGCTCTGTTGCCGTCCAATTTCATCCGTGGAATCAGAATTATCATTTCTCATAACACACACTTGCAATGAAAGCCTTCTTATATCCCAATACATGTCAATAGCATCAAGCAATTTCTGGTCAGATTCAATCTCTTCATAGCTACGCTTCATTTTATCCCAATAGGTGACACGCAACTTGTGTCTAGACCCTAGCTTAATTTCAGTGCCAATGTCAACAAGCAAATCATTCCAATTTGTGCTATCCCTGTCTAAAATCCTTGGAATGTTGCAAGCATCACAATAAACACGAGTGCCATCATCGTTCAGTTTCACATAAGCACCTACACGCATAGCAAGCCTGTAGGCTGAACTCGCATCCATCCTACACAGACATTGCCACAAATCCCAACCAAATAAGCACTCAAAAGCTTTACATAGCACTAACCCTAGTAGTGATCGGAAGAACACTTACCCATCAGGAACCCATGAGAAATCTGCCTGATGCTGCGGGAAAATCTCACTGAGGAATCGTGGGGTCTCCATCTTCAGGAGGGGCCGCCGGCCACGTGTGGAGGCCGCTGGGCGAGGCGCTGCGCGAGGGAGCTGCTGGGCCGAGACGCTGCGCGAGGGGCGGCCTCCAGGCAGGCGCGCCTGGCCGCTGCGCGAGGGGCTGCCGCCGCCGGCAACGAGGAGAGGCCGTCGCCGCCGCCGTGGTTGCGCCCCCGCAGGGAAGGGCGGGGGCCTCCTCGATCGGGCGGCCTGCGCTCGGCAGAATCGGCGGGCTGGACCTCCGACGGGCAGCCCTGCAGCCGGAGCAGCCTCCTAGGAGCGTGGGACGAGCAGGCCTGCAGGCTGGAGCAGCCGCCGTCGTCCTCGTCGAGTTGCGCCTGGAGCAGCTCACGGGAAGGAAGAGATAAGGCTGGTTACAGAAGGGTAAAATTGTCATCCTTGTGCCTGGACAATTAAACTAATGAAATATAGAGTATAGTGTCCAACAGCATATTACCATACTTGAAGAGTGTGTTACAGCAAAACCTTTTTTTTAAGTGGTTTGTGGCAAAAGCCACGATTGAAGGATGTCCCAGAGCTAATTTTGCCGTTTTTTTAAGACCATGCTTTTCGCCCAGTTTCAATTTTGGACTTTTTAAATGAAGGAATTATTTTCCAACCCTGTTTTTTAAGACCATAGTTTTTCGCCCAGTTTCAATATTTTCGATGGCTTTGAAAAGGTACAAAGGTGTTTATTATAGGTGTTCTTTTATTACACAGCAACCCTGCTCGTATGAGCATTTTCGAAGACTGAGTCGGCAAATCTTCAAGGTTAACGAAGTCAACCACTGACGTCTCGCTGTCGACGGCCATGTCGCCTCCTGCTGAGAACACAACGCCGGTAAATTCTAAAAAATTCGCTCTCTTGGCAAGTCGAACCCAGGATGTGAGGTGCTAATCAAGGATTACAATCCCGTTCCCACCGCTCAAACCGGACGGGAGGTTTTCCGGTTTTCGTGTGAAAACAGGAAAAAACCGCTTCGAAAACCAGACAAAATTCAAAATCTAAAATTTGAATATAAAATATCCAAACGACAACAAACCGACCAATAACCGCGGTAAACCGGACCAATTCGTCGGTAAACCGGACCAAATTTCCGGAAAACCAGAGCATAAAACGGGAAACCGATACGGTCTGGATTTCGCTCGGTTCGTCGGTTTTTTATTTTAAAATCATAAAAATTGAACATTTGAAAAATATAGAACAAGAAATATGTAAAAAAAACTAGAGACAATTTGCAGCGCAATGGTGCAATAACAATACGAAATTAGATCGTTTGCTTAGTCAAAAAAATCAAAGAACTTTTCTGGTTTTTTTTTAAAAAAGGTTTTTTCTCTTTTTTCCCTTCCTTTTTCAACCCAAAAATCTTGCTTGATTTTTTTGACCCATCAAACGATCGAATTTTCGTGTTCTTGTTTCTACAATTGTGCTATAAATTTCATCTAGTTTTTTTACATATTTTTGTTTCAAATTTTTCAAAATTTTTAATTTTTTTAAATTTTGAATTCGAAAACCGGAATACCGGGTAAATCCGGACCGATGTTTCCGGTTTTCGTGAAAACCGGTCTGGTTTACCACGGTTTTGTAAACCTTGGTGCTAATGAGGCTTTTATAGGTAGTCATGCATGACACATAATCATAAGACAATCTTTGAGACCATGTATACAATAGATGGTTGTTTTGGTTGTATCACAGAATACCATACTTTCTTTATTTGTGGATGAAAAAAAGAATATTTATGAGTTGCATGGCAACTATAACTCGTATAATGATGTGAAAGTCGCCTTATACTCCTAAATTTTTAGCTCATGAGGTTGTTGCCTCGCGAAACAGTACCTCTTTCTCTTACCTCTCCCTCTCTTTCATATCATCAAAAATCCTATGTGACAATGCATGAGACGGACTATGAGACTGACTATGTGTAGTTTTTGTACCTGCCCCTTACAGAGGGGAAAAAACTGTATCTTCTTTCTTATAATTGGGCACGTGGGCCTAAGGTATCCGTGCTGCCGTCCACCTGCCGGAAAAAAAAGCACGATACATACCGCTAAAGAAATATTAAATGTCGCAACACTACACATAACAGTGAATGCAGCCAAGTGGTTAAGACTTTATACTTAGGGAGGTCGCGGGTTTGAACACCTATGTGCCCGTATTTTCAAAACGGGCAGACTCAGGACCGTGGTGACTCACGCTAAATAATCGTTGGAATATTATCTTGTCTGGTAAGGAAACGAATCATCACTAAACAATTGATTCTTGTGAGCTCCCTTCACCGAAGGACGGAAGAGTTAATACTAAGGAATTGGAACGAATCATCACTAAACAATTGTTGCAATCTAGCCCTTGTATGTCATTTTGCCTCTATGGATTCGACGTACCCAAGAGCTACAATGTTTATCATGAAGGATTTGATGAAGTTTCTAGTCAATCGAGCTCCCTTCACCGAAGGACGGAAGGAGTTGGAGGAGACATTATAATCAACAGGTAGAAGTAACTACTCCCTTCGTTCAAAAATAGATTGTATAGTTTTGTCTTAAGTCAAATTTTTAAATTTGACCAATAATATCTAGAAAATCGTAAAAATTGACAACATGAAAAATGCTTTTACTAAATTCATGGTGAAATGAACTTTCATAATATGTAATTATATTATTTCTAGGTATTGTTGGTCAATATTAAAAATTGACTTGGGACAAAACTAAATGAACACTATTTCTGGACAGAAAGAGTACCAAAGTTGAGATTTAATGACGAAGAATAATTCCCCCATGGTTGCCTAGATCTCCTGACGTCCATGTTCAGGACCGAAGAAGACACAGAGGTCGGCAAGGTGGGTCATGATATCTCCATGCCGATCAAACATCACTGAGAGGAAATCGCGGAGTAAGACATGGAGGAGCATGACGGCGTTCACTCGAAGAACCACAACCCAACGAGCGCTAATAATAACACACATTAACTCACAAATGGTGTAACTCTTGATTTTGTGAAGCCCCTTCCAAATTGTGACCCTCCATCTGCTTTGCTACTATAAAACTTGATTGGCAAAGTGTCTCGATGATCCCTATCTTATCCAGAATGAAGCAGGATCATCAGCACCACTCTAACTTGAAAATTCATTTTGACGAATCATATATGTTCATGACTCTAGTTATGTGAATCCTAACCCATCATATTCTCTAGGTATCGCCATTCCATCTAATTTGACCATATCGCGCTTCTTCTGATTGACTCTGTCAAAAAAACAAATGGCTATAGCTGTTTGCATTTTGTGATGAATTGGTTCTGGTAAATAGACTCCCGCAGTGTAACTTGGGATCGAACTCAAACTTGACTTCAGAATTGATTTACCTCATGATGAAAGAAAAGGGCATTCCCATGTCCCCATCTTCTTTCCACTTTCTGGTAGACAACAGCAAAATCTTTGGCAAATAGAAAAAATTTTTAATAAGGGTTTGTCCTTGCCAAAATACGCATAGGCGAGTGGTTTGTTCCAACGGAATTCGGAGAATTATGTTTGTTCACTTTATATTTATATTATGTATAATGTCTTTTACTTACTTTTAAATAGGAGTTTATCGACACAGTATAGTTGAGTGCTGACGGTTTGTATTGAATGGGAACAAAACAAATCATCTTGCTATGGCACCTTAGACTAACTCCAACAATAGGAGCCAGTTTGGGAGCCAAATTGGCCATTGCCTCCCGTCTACAGTGGTATGCCTTCCCATCTCAAAACACCATCTCCAACAAGCGATGGCATTTCTTTGCTCCCCTTCCTCCTCCAGTTCATCCCAGCGAAGCACTCGAGGAACTCGACGCAGCACCCCGCGCTGGAGGCCGCTGCAGCGTTTGCGGACTCGTCCTCCCCACCTCCACGCGCCGCGGCCTCGGCCTTCCCCGCCGCCTCGCGCCGCGGCAGCCCCCGCGCCTAACGTGCCACGCCATGGCTGCTCCGAGCAGCACGGACCGCTGCGCCACGAGCTGCTGCTGCCGCCGCTGCAGCCCCACGCCTAACGCGCCACGCCATGGCCGCCCCGAGCAGCACGGACCGCTGCACCACGAGCTGCTGCTGCCGCCGCGCATGGTGACCACTGCCGAGCGGATGGATTCGCCTCTGTACATGGCTTCGGGGACCCGGGGCTCATCGTGGCGGATGCTGCGCAAGCTCTTGGCTGGTGACCCCTTCTTGCCGTGGCCGCCGTCGCGCCGCTCCCTTCCCCGGCCCCACCATCCCCGTCCCGCCGCGCCTCGCCCCGCGCCGCCCGCGCCGCGCTGCGCCACTAGCCCCCGCGCAGCGCTCCGCCACGCTCGCCACCAGCCCTGCGCGCTCCTCGCCCCGCGCTGCGCCACCAGCCCCTGCGCCCACCTCGCCCCGCGCAGCTCCACCAGCCCCGGCGCAGCGCTCCTCCACGCTCAGCCCGTGCTTCGCCCCACGCCTCGCCGCGCTCACCCCCACTCTGCTGCGCTCGCCACCAGCCCTGCGCAGTGCCGCAAGGGCAGGGCTGGTGGCTTGTCCTCGACGCCCTCCATGTCACAATGTGCACCGGCCCAATAGAGGAACAAGATGAGGATTGATACACAGGAGTTCGTCCGCTGTTCGCCATGGACGAGCTCTGGAACCTCAATCCGCATGGGCAAGGGGAAGAGGGCAGCCAAGGGTTGGGGGAATCGGATCCTCAGTTCATGGCGCATCCATTTGTGGTGGAGATTTGGCTCAGGGACTTGATGGCGCGGCTAATTTGGGTGAGGAGCGGCCATGGCTGGTCGAGGTAGCTGAGGCGAAGGCCGGTCACCACGCTGTGCCACTAGTGCGACCAGGCCGCGTCGAGGGACTTGCTGCCGTCCGTCGAGGTTCCCCGCTCCCCGCGCCGTCGCGGCCTGCTCGCCGACATGGCCCCGCGCGTCCTGCGCCGTCGCGGCCTGCTCGTCGACGCGGCCCCACGCGTCCCGCCGTCTCCGACTTATGCATCTGAGGAGAGAGGGATTGCAAAGTTGCATCTTCTCTCTCCTCGATTGCAAAGTTGCGCCGCCTGATGCCTATTCTGTTGGAGATGGAAACCGTGATGCACAGTGGCTGTTGAGATGCAAATCTCATTTGCATATGGTTTTGCATAGACTGTTGGAGTCAGTCTTATTATCCATATGACCGAGCTAGTAGACTCACATAAGACGGGCTCAGATCTAAGACTTGGATCATGAGGAATACGCTAGTAGATGCAAGGAAAACTCGATAGTGGATGCGAATTGTTGGGGATCCTAATGGACCTTTCATTAACCGAAGGCAAGACCAATACATAAGCGAAGCTAGCGAAGGGTTTTTCCAATTAGCGAAGGGTGCTCAGAGGCAATCTGCGAAGCCCCATCTATTCAACTCTATAATAGGACCGCACCCCTACGACGCCAGGACAACGGGATTTCAGGCCACGAGCCTCATTATCTCTCTGACGGGATGCGGAACTCAAGACGAGACCGGAGACCCTTCGCACGGCATAGACGGACGCTGACGGCTGGAATTCTAGTCTTCGGCAATTCAAGTGAAGGATCGGCTTCGCACACAACCATAAGACCCCGACGACACCAATCACTCTTGAGGGCTTCAGGATATCATATCGACGACGGAATTCTCTTCGAGGGCTTCGACAATTGAACAATAATGTAAACGCGCTTGAGGGCTTCGACATATCAACGAAGGCTCCAATTGTACATCAACGATTATATAAAGTTTGTTTGTGGAAATTCTTGTCCCAACATTTGGCGCCGTCCGCTTAGGCTGATCCCACGACCACGATGAAAAGAAAAAGCGAAGCTCAACACAACGCTAATGTCAGACACAAGGGCGACAACACACTTCGCTTTACACAAAAAAGACATCAATTTCACAGACTACCCTCATAGCGATCCCTTCGTCATCAAAACCAACATTGAAGACGTCATCACCCACGGAATATTGACAGATACCGGAAGTACAGTCAACAAGAAACTCAGACAGCAAAGAAGATATTCCTCCTCACAAAAGACAAAATATTTCACCAACACAAGTCAACAATCAAGGCAATTCACATGCAGAGTTTCAGGCAACACTTCGGGCAAAATCACAGACAAACCACATACAGAGAGATGTCAACAAACACAAGTTCAAGTACTGCAAAGACGAAGCTGCATAGTAACAATAAAACACAACATCACATCTCAGATCCTTACAACAGCAAAGACATGATTATTTTTCAAACTATAAAGCAAAAGAACGACAAAGCAAACTACTTATTGGTTTTACTTCTAGTACGACTGGCAACCCCGAAGGTCGCCGCAGCACAAGGACGGATATCTTCCGTATCTTCGCTATCACTGATAATGATGACGTTAGGAGGAATAACATCAAGAGGCACAGGTTACCCGGGAGCTTCGACCAAAGCAAAGCTATCAGATTTTCTTTCAAAAGCCTCAGGTTGAACGGGAACTTTGGTCAAAGCTAAATTTTCAGGTTTTCTTTCAAGAGCCTCGAAGTGTTCAACAAGCTCAACAGGAAGAGCGTCACCTCTCTTGAACCCGTGATGCTTCAAATCCTTCACAATACCACGAGGAAGTTTATCCCAAGAACCTCCATCTCAAGAGACAAGTCAAAAAAGAAGAGAGTAACACGAGAAAACAAGACCCGACCCTCTACACATATATATACTCCACGTCCTGGAAGAGTCCAGAAGGATGGCAGGACCGTACAAAAAAGAATTGAATAGAGCAGGAAAAGGAGAATAAGTATAAACAATCGCGAAGATAAAAGAAAGAAGCCTTCACCCCAAAATGGAACATTGTTTCTGTCAAAGAACAGAAGCTTCGAAAATCGAGAAAAATCCCAGAGATAGAACATCCAGAGAAATGATCTTCGAACTTCTTACGAAGACATGTATGGTTAAAACGAAGATATCGGGTATATAGAAACTCAGAAATTTAAAAAGAAGATAGCTTCGGGAAAATAACCCCAACGCTATTCAAAAGACGAAGAGGCCAACCAAGGCAAACGAAGGCTAAAAAAGCAAATATACAAAGACTCACCACGAAAACTATGACCTTTGGGTAGACAACCCAGAAAAAAGGCTTCATTCCTAAAAGAAGGAAGATGGAAGCCACAAAGCTAGTTTTCTGACTCCAACAATCCGGTAGTCAGAAAATCAAGCGCGAAGATCAAAAACGAAAAGACTTCGTGTGAAAAGAGAAAAAGCACGGGTCCAAAGAAGGAATCAGTTAAACAAAAGGAAGGACTTCGGAAAAAAAAATCCGAATCACAAAGGTGTACACGGCGGAAAAGGCCACAAAGGCACAAAAATTTACAAAAGCGCATCAGCATACATACGGAAAAGCTACGAGTTTCCAAATTGCGAAAATTCGAAGCCATCGGTATAAGCATCGAAGACATCACAAAAGAAAAGGCAAAAGCCTCAAAGATATTGAAACAATTGCAACAGCACATAACAATTCATACTAATATCAAAACATAGACATAGGAAGTCTCAAAAGGTAGCATACGAACACATTCGAGGTCATCGGATAGAGGTTAAACATCTAAACGTTTTTAACCTTGCTCCAAAAAAGGTCATCTATCAGACGAAGACATTTTTCCTCAACTAAAAGATATGTAGCATCAGTCGAAGCCGCCTTCATCTTAAACTCCCTCAAGGAAAACTTCATCAGCGCATTGCTTCTACTTAACCCCAAGCTATGCAGAACATTCTGTATCATGAGAAGAACAGCATCTCTGACGACGCCACGAAATGTATCATGCAATGACTCCGCATAGCAAGTCAGATAGGAGTGTATATCAGCAGAAGAAAAGTCATCCGAAACTTCATCACATTCAGCTCCAGCAGCACTAAAAGGCCATGCAAAAGATGACAGAGCTTAAGATATCTTTCGCTGTCGCCAGATATCAAACGAAGATTACTTTCGTTTAAGACGCTAATCGATCAATCATATCTTGTTTCGAAGACCTTCCGGTTTCTAGCAGAATTACTTTCTCGCGAATAGCTTTCTTAAGCGAAGCCAGACGATCAGAAGCACCAGAAGATACATCTTTCAAAGATAATTTTGTTTCTCAGAAACAGAAAGCTCAGTGGACACTGCTCTAGCTTCGCGGACATCTCATCAAGCAAGACATTCAAGGAATCTCGTTTATTAACCATAGATTATCAACAGAGGTGGACAAATATTCATACTGTCGTTGGCAAGCTCGAAGGATGGCAAGATTCTACAGGAATATACAAAGATAATCAGTCCAAAAAAACATCAAAAGAAAAGGGAAAAATTTTCCAGAAGAAGAAGCAAATACTTGACGAACGAAGCCAAAAGGGAACGATGAAGCACTTTACCATGTAATTAGCAAGATAAGCTGAGCAAGATGAAGAGCATTAGCAGCATAGAAAGTCTCAGACATTAAGCAGGCAATCTGGTGCGCAGCAGTAGCAGCGATGGCCAGAACATAGCCCAGCTAAGAAGGGCAGCAGCGCCCCCCCCCCCCCCCCCCCCCCCCCGCCCCGAAGTACACCAGCCAGAGCAGCAAGAGAAAACAAATAGCCCCCCCCCCCCCCCCCCCCCCCCCGAAGTAGAAGAACCAACGCAAAGATCAACAGCTGAAAAACAAGAGAGCGAAAGAAAAAGTTAAGAACAAAGAAAGGAAAAATGAAGCTGAAGTTCTAAACAAACTCCAAAAGCAAAGAACATACATAGCACTCGACGAAGCTACGTTAGCAAAAGAGTTCAAAGTAGCAGGTTGACCACTGCAGAAGCAGGTAAAGGTTCCAAGATCCCGAACCAGGCTTAGCACAGCAAGAAAAATCAGAACCACAACTTTGCTCTCATCAGGCGTGATATCATCAAACTTTCTCTAGCCAATCGGCTAAGCAAAGGAACTATCCTAGAACAGAAAACTTCCTCGTTGAAGCTGCCAACAAAGGCTCTGTGCTTGACGCAACGCGCAAAGGAGAACCAGAACCCAGAGTAGTCTTAGTAGCATTGGCACAAGAAGGAACAGCATCAGAAATAGCCATCGAAGGAGAGGACGAAGCTATTTGACAGATAATCTTCTCAGAAAAAGTGGGAAAGTCACTGACAAGAGCCATCGGCACTCCAGGCTGCGAAGACCCTAAGTCCAGCGGAGGCCCGCTGATCGACGTCGAAGCTGGCAAGACAGTCGGCGAAGTCAACTCACCAGAAGAGAAAGCAGCGCTCAAAACCAGCTGAGTCTCAGAAGTAGGAAAAAGATCCCCAGAACTAGGCGGAACAGACGACAGCTCAGGGGTATCAACCTCAAAAGCCAAAGAGCCTTCTTCAGCAGTGGTTGACATCACAGCATCTGAAGCCATCGCCGATTCAGAGGATGACGAATCTTCGGGATATTCGAAGTCCCAATAAGGACAGCCAATACTTTCGAAGACTCTGTTCAGCCTCGAGCACCAAGAGACCGAGTTCTTTCAACCCACTCTTTCTGGCTATAAAACCAAGAACTTGAGAAACGCGAACGCTCGGAGTCCACAGTTGAACAGCTGCGAAGCCAACAGAAAATAAGAATCATGTCAAGACAACATAAAATAAACAATGGAAGAAAGGAACATACAAAGGTCACCAAGGGGACAAAATACTGGCCGCTTCAACCCATCGGGACCATCGCTTAAAAACAACGAAGGCTTCCACCCACGATTGTGCAACGGGCGAACACCCACTGTGAAACACTCTTCAAGCAATTCACGAAGGCTCATTCTCTGACAGACCTTCGAAATATCTCTATGCAATTAAGCAAAGAGAAATTGATGTCCACATCCACGGGATCAACAATCCAAACATCACTAAAAGCTCCATTCAAGAAGCCTCCATGCGGAACAGTATAGTAAAACCAGAACTTGGCCCAACAGTAAAACGAAGGAGGATCGAAGGTAGACAAGGGAACAGAAACACCCTGTCTTGGAACATAGTCAACGACACCAAAGCAAGGGCACAGAAAGTATTCCTTTAGGATCCCATAATGAGATTGATGCCGAGCTCGATAGAGCTGGAAAAAGGACTTAGCTTCGGGGCGAACACCTTCGCAGCGGCAAGCCCAAACAAAAGCGAATATGGTGGCTACAGCGATAGGAGTAAGCTGATGAAGCTGAAGGTGATACAAAGACAATATCACAAAACAAGTCTAGACAAGGAATGTAAGACCAACATCAAGGTACGAAGCAAAGACTACAATCGCATACTCATGAGGATGAAGGCGGGTGCTTCATAAGGAGTTGAACCCTATGAGGAGACAGAAGACCAGCCCTGGCATAGGAGTCAACCATGCCAACATCGAAGCGAGAACTCTCAATAGAGTTAGTGAAACGAAAGTCTCGAGGAAGACAATTGTAACCACAAGGCCTTGCAACAGACTTACGCGGAGCCATTATGACAGGAAAAGAAATACCTTCGAGAGAATACGCCAAGAGGAAAGACCAAGCAACCAAGAAGAAGTCAACAACGGTGAAAAGGAGAGCAATCCATTTATAAAGACGGTGAACCATCAGAGGCAAAATAAAGAAATAGCAGAAATAGCAAGGTTACAAAAGAAAGAAAGACAGCAAGAATACGAAAAGAATAGGAGGGGCAATTCACAAAAAGCAAATGACTACCAGAAAGGTCCAAAAGGATACTTCGTAAAGAAACAAAAAACTGATTCAAAGATAAACTTCGTCATCATCTTTATCAGTTGAGGGCTAATGTTGGGGATCCTTATGGACCTTTCATAACCGAAGGCAAGACCAATACATAAGCGAAGCTAGCGAAGAGTTTTTCCAATTAGCGAAGGGTGCTCAGAGGCAATATGCGAAGCCCCATCTATTCACCCTAAAATAGGACCGCACCCCTACGACGCCAGGACAGCCACGAGCCTCATTATCTCTCTGACGGGAAGCGGAACTCAAGACGAGACTGGAGACCCTTCGCACGGCATAGACGGACGCAGAAGCTGGAATTCTAGTCTTCGGCAATTCAAGTGAAGGATCGGCTTCGCACACAACCATAAAACCCCGACGACACCAATCACTCTTGAGGGCTTCGCGATTATCATATCGGCGAGGGAATTCTCTTCGAGGGGTTCGACAATTGAAAAACGCGCTTGAAGACATATCAACGAAGGCTCCAATTGTACATCAACGATTATATAAAGTTTGTGTTGTGAAAATTCTTGTCCCAACACAAATCACCAGTGGATACGTGAGTCTACCACTCTACGCATAGCACTGCTCATAAGGAGAATTGCTATGATCGTTATGATATCATGAGCAGAGAGCGAATTCATTTTATACATGACTATGTTACAGTAGGGTTGTTTCTTTCTAGAGAACAAGCACCTTGTCTATGTTGCCGCTACACTCTCTAGCAAAAATATCCGAAATACATTGAGCAATTATCGTCCAATAAGCTTGACCATCCATGCACCACCCAAGTACAAACCAAGCAGTGGACCTGCCAAGAGCATCTGTGTCAGCGGATCTGTCGAGGGTGTAAGCACAGCTGCAGCAACCACAGCTCCAACCACAACATATCTCCAGATTGAAAGCATTTGATCACCAGAAACCAATCCAACTTGTCCCAACAGTAGCTGGATAACAGGGACCTGGAACAGAATGCCAGGAAACTGTAAATACTCTGATGTTGTCACTCACTACAACAAGATTCTGAATTATCCTTAATTTGTTTTATGTCTGTAAAAATAGATTTCTAGTCCTGTCGCTCACTATCATCAAAAGAAGTACTCTTGAGACATCTATTCATTAGCTTACCAACTTAAGGATAGCAAACAACACTGCTACAATTGGGTGATCATATAATAATTTAATCTCCAATCAACTTAAGGAATATGCATGAACAAACCTTTTTCAGATTTATACCTGATTTTAATAATTTCATTAAAACTAATTAAATAGAATTAAGTTGCAAAACTTTAATCTGTCCATAGAGCAAACCAGTGGTACACACAATATCTGCTGAAACTAGCCATAGTACGACCAATCTTGGTGCCACAGGTTTCAAAAGTTTTGGCAATATGTAACAATTATCTCAATTGCACAAAGAATTCGACAGCATTTGCCAAGCTTTCCATTTACTCCTATATCCTAACCTATGCAGAAGAAACTCATGGTGGCTATATTACTGCCAAATATTATTTAGACTACACAATAAAGTCTTTCCAAGATAGCCTGAGATACTCTCTTATGAGGAGTCAAATGAATAGGGAATCACGTTCCCATATCTAACCCTGATATCAGGTTTCGAATACATAGGAGAAACATAAAAGGCAATTTGTTTACCTGAAAGGATAATCCAGTGCTGAACAGCAGGACAAGTACAAATTCAAAGTACTGGTCTATTGACCACAACGATTCCACTGCCCCGTCTGCATAGTTCACAAAGAAGTTTAACGCAGCAGGGCTAAGAACTGTGTAGGAGAAGAAAACACCGAGGTAGAACAGAACAGAAGAACCCAAAACAATAGGCCCTAGAAATCTCCGCTCATCCCTTGTTAAACCTGGGAGAACAAATGCTATGATCTCGTACAAAATGACAGGACTTCCAAGTAAAAGGCCACAATAACCAGAGACCTACAAAGGATCAAAATTAGTGAGATAATCGACAATTGTTCTTAATGACTACTGCAAATTAGAACTCACGTATAACATAGAATGTACATGTGTCATAAGCTTCCGGTACACAGTTAAATTACTATATAATAACAACATTCATTTTAACTTCCTACGTAGGCTTGCAACACAGAACAAACTAATGGTCCTGAGAGCAGTTCATGGAGCAGTTTGGCGACGGATGGTTCACACACCTTCTCGTGGATGAATCAGAAAGCATAGAATAATGGACAAAAGTAGTAGTAATGATGATTTTGTTACTAAAAAGCAACAAATTGCATAAGTACACACCAATCATTTTTGCATTTTAACAAATTGCCTCCAAAAGGTACCTCCACTGATTCAATGGTATGTTGTTTAAGGATTCTAGGTAGTTAAAATTTTAATTGGACCATAAATATATAATGAAATACTTATGATGACCACCTTGAACGGTGTTGATGTCCTGAACCTCTTATATTTTGGATTAGAGGGAGTAGTAAAATGGTGCTCTAGTTTCTGTAATTAACTTTTTGACTGTGTTCAAAAGTAAAGCATATATAACATAACTGACTCAAATAACAGTGCTGCACAGAAGCAGTGTGCGGTATTGTCAGGTTAGATAGAAATGTGAACTTCCACGCTGCCCGCCCATCAAGCAGCGAGAAGCTTCTCTGCACTAGCTCAAACAATCTGTGCAGTGTTCTTGAGTGATGCGTGCACATAGGAAAATCTGGATACATGTAACTTTGCTTCTAACAGTAGGGAGGTGAAAAGTGCCTCTTTGTGAGATACTTGCAATTTTAAGCTCTTCAGAGTGTGGAGAATAGTTTCATCGAGCTTTAGTATTCTATAGGTGAATATAGATTGTGAACCTGACTCGGATATATGGACCACAAATTCACCATGACTCCATGAGGGACCGTGATCAACAGACTACTTACAAATTGCTAAAACCGCAGAATGTGAAAAATGGTGTGCTACAGTACATTGCACTTTGTTCTAAAATGAAGAAGTAAACTTCACATTGCTACAAGATTAAAACAAAGGGGTAGTCTACGAAGAACTGGAAGCTGGATTTATCGCAACAAAAACAGATGAAGCAAGGAAAACTTCAGATGAAGAGTTTGCACATTTAGACTCTGGAGACTCACCTTTAATGTTGTAAAGAAAAATTCCCCAGGGGAGAGCTGCAAAAATCGAACACCCTGAACACTGACTGGGGCCTCTAGAAGCTTAATCAAATCTTTGGAGAACGCAAAACAGACAACAATTGCAGCTCCAACAGCCAAAAACTGAGATGAATATTCTCTCGCGAAGTTCCTCGAGATGGTCAAATATACTCATCTCCTTATCGTCAGGAAGTAACTCTTTGCTTGGGTAAAGAAAATTATACAGAGTACTCTGTTCTTCTTCCTGTGAAAGGCCTCCAAAGGAACCATTTTCTACTGCAGTGCAGATGATAAAATTAGAGCAGTATATTAGTCAAATAAATCTGCAACAATTATAATTAGATAAAGTATAAAGCTTTTTTTTACGGTAGTCCCAAATGATTGTGAGCCGTCCATTTAACTAGATCCCGAGACACAAGATGAAATCTTGCACCCTAAGGTGCAAGACTTCCCTTTATTATTTTCCTAATTTTTATTTTAGAAAGTAATTCTTTTTAAGAAACAAACTCCCTATCGGATCCGGATTTTTTGCAGATTGGATGATAATTGTTTTCTATTTCTTTTTAGAAAACAAGCCATGGTAAACAAAAATGAAAGGTTGAGGAAATGTGCCGTGCGATCGTTGTGGACATGTCGTGTACAAAACACGAACACATGTATTACATCAGAACATGAACAGCGTTTGTATGGGTGAACACACGTTGTGAGATATAGAGAAAAAGATGTAACACTGTGTACGATGATTTAATTTTTTATTTGCGATGTTACAGCGTGATTCGTTGCCCATACGGGTACACATAAATCAGTCTTTTGATCGTGCATGATTGAACTAGCATGACAGTGTCCATTCTATGTCCGGTCAAGACGTGATAACGATTATGTTGGCAATGCACACATATTTGTATCATGAATTTTTGCAGAAATAAAAGTTATATCGTGACTATATATCATTGTTGTATCAATAAAATACAATGATATATGTGACAACATGCTGAGCAGTTCGGTTTCTTTGATCTGAGAAATCGGTGGGAAGCAAGTGGAGATCACATACATGACCTTACTTAGGAAGCCAAGTGAAAGATAGAAGGCGGCAGGTGCTTCCTATTAAGGGAACCAATTAACATCCAATTAAATATTATTATTTTGATTTCTCTAAAAATCAAGGGCTGTGATTGATTTGTTCTAAGGTGCAAGAGTAGGGAGGTGGGACTACGGTAAAAGGTCCCAAGTATAACATACGTCATAACGTAACAGGAAATAAATACAGTAGCTATAATCAGTAAAATACAAAATGGCTCACTGAGAGGTTAGATAACAAACCCTGCCGTGTTCCTAGACCACATGAAACATCTTTCGCAAACTGGTGGCGGAAGGCGATCAGAAAGTTAGGAAGGATCAAAGCAAGGGTCTGAATTCTCTCATTATCTTGGGTGCATGGCTCACTTGGAAACACTGCAACTCGTGTGTGTTTGATGGAGCAACCCCAAGTATCAGCAATATCATGCGTTCTTATAATGCTGAGCACCATTTGTGGTGCCTCGCAGGTGCTCGAGCTTTACGGGCTTGGAGGTTGGTTGAGCGGTGGTTAGAGTAGGTCTGATAGGACAAGTTTGTTGGTCAGGCCTCATCAAACGTATGTGTTTTTATCAGTTTCCCAAATCATGTAAAATGCCCCTCATGGCTCGGTCCAGAGTGAGGTGGCATCACTTACAGGCCGTTTCTCTCCTCTTTAATACAAACATGCACACCTCTTTTGCGTATTCGAGAAGAAAAAAACAAACCCTGCCGTGCTAGCTGACAACAAACAAGGAACTCAACCAAGTGAAGAACTAAGTACTGACAACAGGCATTGGATGGAGACCATGAACATCGAAGGACATCCAACCTCTATGTCCTTGTTTGACATTTCAGTATTTTGCAGTCAATTCTTATTTCAAGAAACTATTGTTCATCACGTTGAGCAAATAGCTATTGTCGTCCTCATGTGATTCATCATCCAATTCCGCATTGAATCCACTGGAATTAGTAGCCAAGACGAACAATGATAAAACTACTCAACTCAGCACAGAGGAGAAAAGAAGGTGCGACAAGAGGCGTACCAGGCCCAGGAGGCGGGTCCTCGAGGGCGGCCCCGAGGCCGCTGGAGGGCGACTCCTCCCTCTGCGGCACAGGCGGAGGCGACCCGGGATCCCCAGGGCCACCGCCCCCGTCGGCGGCGGCACAGCGGAGGCACCGACGGTGGCCGCGCTGGGTGCCGGGCCATTCGCTGCAGCGGCGAAAGATAGCACGGGTACGCTGCGCGGGCGCGGGAGGGGCCGGCGGCCGTGGCGGAGGAGGACGCCGCCGAGCTGGAGCTGCGGCGGCAGGCAGGTGAGCAGCGCCCCCGCGCTTCCCATCGGTGCACGACTGCCGCTCGCCGGTGCGCTGCTTGAAGCAGGAGAGGGGGAGGCGGGCGGATAGGTTGGTTATCTCGCTCGCTTCCTTGCGCTGTCCGTGATGCGCGGCTTCGAGGGCCACACGACACGAACGCAGCAGCGGTGGTGTGCCGCACTGACACGCTCCGCCTTTCGAGCGGCGCACCTGCAGTGAAGAAAATCTACTGCTCTGTTTCGAGGACGCTAGTGGGG
>JAAXCT010003710.1:0-27086 GCA_012490785.1 Eragrostis nindensis | reverse complement strand
GCGTTGAAAGCGAGGCCTGCTGTTCTGACTTGTAGCATCGTAACTTGCCCAAACTCCTTGACATTGGTGATACTGGGCTAATTAGCTACCCTTGAAGCGTTACAACACCATAAGATAAGTACAAACTAAATACGGAACACTCCTCCATCTTCGAGAAAAAACACTACATAAAACAAAAGATTAAATTTCAAAAAATACAACTATATTGAAACTTATTGCAAAAATAATAATAATAATAATAGCTTCTAGTGCCCATTGAAGAAATATATTGCAAAAACACGACTTTAAAATTCTAGCTTTGGGCATGAATCTCTACAAATTCATAGATATTAATAACACAATATTTCAATCTAATTTGACATGGCAAACACTTTCATAACAAATAATGTTCATGTTAAACTGTACAAATTGTAGAAATAATTTTGTTAAACGATACAAAAGTAGAGGAGTATAAATTTTCTCAACATATGCCCAAACTAGATGGCCTTGCATTGTCAGAAATTTATCCTTGGTGGGTATCGATTGAGTATGTACGAGCGTGGAAAACATCATTAAAAATGTGTTAATTTGTGCAGCGAATCTAAATTCCAAGCTTGAGTTTAATTAGGAGTAAGTGATTGTTGTGAGGGAAGGTTTTAGAAGATGGAAATGACTTGTTGTGCTTCTAGCCTCACGCTCCTCATGCCTGAACAGAAGCCACCTGCTTCTTGCGGCCTTTCTTGGCCTTTTTGTCCATGTTCATTGCCTTGAGAAGATCTCCATTGCTTTCTTGGTGAGTGGTTCCTGGAACATGCTCATATATTGAATCCTCGCCCTCTCCGTCATCTCCTTGGATGGGGATAGAGCCCCCAACTTCTTTGCCACTAGCTCTTGGGCCAATTCTTCCGAGTTCTTGTCTCCTTTCTTCTTCATCTTTTCTGCAATTCTGCCACTCCTCCTCACTGGCTCCTTGTTCTCTATCAGCATGGGTGTTTTGCTTGGTGGAGTGGACAGCAGGGCTGTTGGTGCCTTGGCTGTTATTTTGTTGAGGAAGGATCCAAGGCAGGCATCAAAACTAGCATGATCGCCCACCAGCTCCTCCTCGCCTTCCATGGCCACCGTGCTGTCCATGACACAAGTCCCCCCGCCAGTGAAGATGACATCGCCTAGGGGCTGGCTGATGTTTGGTCAGCCTGACCAGCAATGTTGTCGCGAGTGACCCCTCCAGAGTCGCCTCTTCATTGAATTATTAACCGAGATGCAAGAGAGACCTGGCCTCCTCCATCATTGGGTCCTCTCGGTCATTCTCCACCTCAACATTTGAGCCCATTGGCGGAGCTAAAGGATGGACATTAGATTTGGGCCCTCCTTGCTCTACAGCTAGGGTTCATAGTCGAGCAGCACGAGTGGCTGCACGACTAGAACCTTTGAAGTAGTTGTGCCCACATCTCGGCTTTGGTCTCTGGCCTCCATTATGCCACAGCAGCCCTCTGCATGGCTGCACCGGGAGTGCTCCTGCGAGCGACGGGAGGCCCAGCTCAAGGAAAGGTTGCCCCCATGGCGCAAGGAGCCCTCTCCATTGCGCCGCCGCGGGGAACGTTTGTTTGCGCGCCCCTTCAGGAACAGCCAGCGCAGCCGTTGGAAGAGGCCGAGCAGTTGAGGCACGCCATGGCGCTCATTGTTTCCTTCGTCGTCGTTCCGCCTTTTGTGGGCACGCCGAGCAGGGCAATACTTGGAGACAGTGGTGGAGCCAGAATTCTGAAGATGGGTGTTCAATGTCATCAGACCATGCCGAAACATTACTCTAAATGTAAAATTAAAGGTCCACTATAGCAATATTAAAATAAAAATAGTTCCATCCACAGTAAAGTTGCTACAATAATGAAAGGAATTGCAATGTACTCGACAAGTCTTAATTTGGAAACGTGATATGATGTCTTCATCAGTAACTTGGAGAAAAAAGCTATGCTCAAGAAACGTTACCAATCAATCATTCAAGTATTGATCTCCCGTGCTATATCTTAGCTTGTTCTTCACGAAATTTATGGTGGACAATACTCTCTCAACACTTGCAGTTGCAACGGGAAGGATTAGTGCCAATTTAAGAAGCTTGTAGACAAGTGGGTACATGAGATCTATAACAGAAAGTTGAGCAATCTTGTCCACTATTCTAAATCGTTCATCTCTGCGCACAAAGCAAATAATGTGTTCAAGTTGAAACCGTAGATGCATCAGATCTGTCCCAGAGAACACCTTAGCATAAAATTGAACCAGTCCAACCAAAAGACTCTTATCGAAGCAAGCAAACGAATTGGAAGGATTGAATGCTGACTTAAATCAGCAAATACTTGGAGTATGTGTTTACCATTAAACCTGTCATTGAGCTTTGCTTTCTATATAACTCCCTCCATTCCACAATGTAAGCATTTGTTGACCTTTGAAAATCACATTTGGCCATTTATCTTATTCAAAAAACTTATGAGAATATCATTTATTTTGTTACAATTAGTTTGATCGGTAGATATACATACTTTAAGAATAACTTATTGTTTTTATATTTTCAGAAATAATAATAATAAAATGAATGATCCGTGATGTTCAAGAGTCAATAAATGCTTATGTGTGAATGGAGGGAGTACCAATATAACTACATATATAAAGGCTTCAGAATCCCTTATTTTTTTGACAAATTCGAACACCCATGAACCATATTGGCTCCGCCACTGCTTGGAGAGGTGGCTGTATTTCTTGCAAATCCAACACACTTGGTCAGATTTCTGCAGCTTGCAACCCGATTAACATTTATTTTCTTGTGTTATTTCTTCTGATGGCGGTACTATGTTATTTTTTGGGTACTACGAACCTGCCCTCTCTCTTTACCTCATTTATCCCCATCTTATTGTCTTTCTCAACTTGTTTGTTTCTTTTATTCTTTCAGGGTTTACAAAACTATAGATGGGGGATTCCTTCCTTCAAAATTGACGTTCCCGGCCATTCAATAAGCAATTTTAGCCTTCCTACGGGTGACGTGGACATTATGAAAGGTTAGGGCGTGAAAAAGAAGTGGATGAACTTTTTCGGCTGACACTTGAACATGGTCTTATTTCTGTGTGGGGGCTTCCTGGTGTTGGGAAATCATTTCTCGTTAGAGCCGTATACCAGAGGCACAAAACTTGTGAGCAGTTTATGAAGCATGGTTGGGTTGAAGTATCTCATACATTCAGTCCCATGGACTTCGTTAAGGAATTACTTCAGTCAATTTCTTCGGAAGCATATTCAGAAGCACTTCGATCCATGGATTATCTCAACGAATGTCGGAGGCTTCTACATGAATATAATTGTCTTGTCATTATTGACGGTCTGCAGTCCACGGAAGACTGGGAGTGGATAAAAGCTAACTTAGTATCTAGAAAATCTGGAACCTGTATTATAACCACTACTTCAGAGGAAAATGTCGCCAAATACTGTGCAGTATCGTCAAATGATTCATTGTACAATGTCAAATGTCTGCCGGCTGATGCTGCCCTTAAACTGTTCCAGGTGTGTTTTCTCATATGCTAGTCAAGCTGAAAAAGTTCATTTTGCTTGTCAGTAAAAAAAAAGACTCACCATGTTTAATATTGTCAAAATTTGTCTTTTTACCACAAAATAAACATAATTTATAAAGGGGCGCTGGAATGACCACTAAAAAGACATGTTGATCTTATGTGGATTATAGTGAAAGTGTGAATAGTTGTATAAGATGCACACGAATGTTTTCATTTATTCCCAGGAACTATGTAAAAGGGATCATTTCTTTCTTACTGTTCTTACAATTAATGTGGTTTATATTCATCTCAAGACAAAAATGATGCTGTTAATATTTTGCAAATGAAATATCTGGATGGTTTAGGTAACAACTAATGTCTTACTATCTTTTTCAATTCTTTTTTGACCAATAGGTACATATGGAGAATAGAAGCAATATCTCATTCCTAACGGACTATCAGGAGGAAGAAGCAGAACGTATCGTACCTAAGTGCGGCGGACTTCCATTCGTAATAGTTACTTTGGCTAAATACTTGGCCACCCGACCACAAGACATGCTGGAACAGGAAATAAGGCGCCTGAATGCCAACTTTATGCAAGAACTCGAGACCAAACCAGAATTTGATTCCTTGCGGGGCCTTCTCTCCTGGATGCATTCCTATGTGCATGCTTGCCCTCAGCATCTCAAGACATGCATGTTGTACCTAGCAATTTTTCCTCCAAACTGCATCATTCGGCGGAGGCGTTTGGTGAGACGCTGGATCGCAGAGGGATACTCAAGAGGCACTGACAGCAATAGCTTGGAGAAGCATGCGGAGAAGCTCTTCGATGAGCTGACCACTCTGGGCATCCTGCAGCCGGTACTACGGACAACTAAGGTGGCTGGATACCAAGTCAATGGTTTCTTCCGCGAGTACATCGTCTCACGGCCGGTGGAAGAGAAGCTTTTCTTTCCGCTGGAGGTCTCTGTGCTGGGATGAGAATAGCGGCAGACTGTTAACGGAAGGCGTAGGCCAGCACCTAGCCATTGGTAACTTGAATTCCATGCCGCATTTCTTTGATAGCTTTGACTTGTCACGGCTACGGTCATGGACATTGTTTGGATTCATGTGGATGTTCTTCATGTCCGACGAGACGAGGTTGGGTCGCCTTCGTGTGCTGGATCTAGAGAATGCTACAGATGTGTATGCTATTAACTTGGTGCAAATTGGGAAGCTGACACCAAGCCTGAAGTTCCTCTCCCTAAGAGGACACCGAAACATCACATGCCTGCCAGATTCCTTTTGTAACCTGAGTCACCTGCAAAGTCTGGATATCAGAGACACATCTATAGTCACTCTGCCCCGAAGCATAACAGAGCTACGGAGCCTGCAATATTTTCGTGCAGGTACCAGTATACCGTGGACGGATGATCTCGGCTTGCCTTTTGAAGAGCCACCGCCGCCATCAAGTAGCAGGTCACGTGCACTGGTATCCTGCCTGCCCAAGTTTTGCAGAGGTGGACCGGTGGGGCCTCGTAATGGCGTCCATGTTCCTAGAGGGATCCATCACCTGAAAGCCCTGCACACACTGGGTGCTATCAATCTCAATAATGGAGATGCAAATGCCGTTGTTTGGGAGATGTTCCACCTTAATCAATTGAAGAAGCTCGAAATCTCAGGCATCAACGGTAAAAATATTGACGACTTGGGTATTGCCATGTTCCACCGTGATAGATTGGAGTCGTTGTCACTACAATTTGAGGATAACAGTGCTGTTATTTTGAAAGATATAATCATTCCCTACTACATACGGAGACTGGAGTTGTACGGGCATGTGGAGATTTTGCCAGCTAAGGCGTTCGAATATCTTGTATGTCTCGTGAAGTTGAGTTTGGAGATGACTAGACTGTTCACACCAGAGGACATGCAGGTCATCGGGAGCATAGAAAACCTGTCTATTCTGCGCCTTCGTGTCAAGAAAGATCAAGATGGCACGATCCGATTTGACCGAAATTTCGGCAAACTCAAGGTCCTCGAGATTGCTTGCAACTCCAGGTTACAAGTAGAGTTTGTTGAACGAGCGGTGGAGAAACTTGAGCAGCTGAAGCTTTACTGCTGTGATGGTTCGTCATTGCAACTTTCTGGGCTAGACCACCCAAGCTCCCTCAAGAAAGTCTGGCTTCTGGGCTCCTTCAACGACACAGTAAAGGAGGCAGTGAAGCAGCAACTCGACAATCATCCGAATCCGAAGAAACCTACCTTGGAGCTAGAGAACTAGCTAGTGGAAGAACTTGCAGGTTCATCCTATGAGCTAGCGGAGGAACCAACTTCATTCTCTGAACTACAGGAGGAACCAAGTTCAACCTGATGGATATTTGCTCAGCTCGAGATGACGATCGTGCCTGCCTCGTCAGGCTTTTGCAGGACCAGACATACCTTCATTCTCTGCTTTTGTTTTCCCTTTTCTTTCTATGGACTAAATTAGTTCCTTTGTAAGTCCTGCAAACATAATCCGGCAGATTAACTTTTGCGACAGTTGTTATTACCCATTTTCCTTAGTCTTTATTTCACCTCCGTCATAATATACCATTGAGAAACTTATGTCAGCATGACACATTGACAGTTTGTCCCTCTTGCAAACTGGAGAAGCAGCTAGCATCTCGAGCCCTTGATGACATTAAAGTGCGCAGTCTGTGCAAGAATTTGACGCTAGCTGTTCAAAGTTATCGTGGTCGCATCTCTGTTACGGACTGAAGAAGGTGTTTCTGAAGACGCGTCTGACTTTGAGCGAGCCCGTACGTCAGATGTTCGTGGAAATGCCGCACGCAACTAGCGACACCCTACCTTACCTTGTGTTCTCGATAGTTTTTCTTTCCGTCGCGGAAGAAATGTAGAAGGAAGCGGAGGAACCAACTTCATTCTTTGAACTACCGGAGGAACCAAGTTCAACCTGATGGACATTTACCCAGCTCGAGATGACGATCGTGCCTGCCTCGTCCTAGGCGTTTGCAGGACCAGACATACCTTCCTTCTCTGTTTTTGTTTTCCCTTTTCTTTCTGTGGACTTTAGTAGTTTCTTTGTTAGTCCTGCAAACATAATCTGGCAGGTTAACTTTTGTGACCGTTGTTATTACCCATTTTCCCTAGTCTTTATTTCACCTCCGTCATAATATACCATTGAAAAACTTATGTCAGCATGACACATTGACGGTTTGTCCCTCTTGCAAACCGGAGAAGCAGCTAGCATCTTGAGTCCTTGACGACATTATAGTGCGGTTTCTGTGCAATAATTCGACGCTTGCTGTTCAAGTCCTCGTGGTCGCATCTCTGTTACGGACTTCAGAAGGTGTTTCTGAAGACGCATCTGACTTTGAGCGAGCCCGTCAGATGTTCGTGGAAATGCCGCACGGAACTAGCGACACCCTACCTTACCTTGTGTTCTCGATAGTTTTTCTTTCCGTCGCGGAAGAAATGTAGAAGGAAGCGGTGATCAGATTCCGAGCAGAGAGAGATAAGAGAAGAGAAACTCGTACGTAGTTTCAGGTGTCGTGGTTGCATCTCTGTTATGGACCGAAGGCGTTTTGATCTGAAGAAGATGCAGAAGCTGACTCTGTTTTAGTACTCCGAATAGAATTTTCAATCCTGCTTGCATTGCACGATAAGTAAGTCGTCACTTGTTGTTCGCTCATCAAAAGACCGTGGAGTGAGTGCATCTAAGTCGTCACAGCAGCCAGCAAGGCGGCGATATCCGCGCGCCACGTGTGTTGGTCATTATTTCCCTAGTCTTTATTTCACCTCCGTCATAATATACCATTGAAAAACTTATGTCAGCATGACACATTGACAGTTTGTCCCTCTTGCAAACCGGAGAAGCAGCTAGCATCTTGAGTCCTTGATGACATTATAGTACGCTGTCTGTGCAAGAGTTTGACACTAGCTGTTCAAGTCCTCGTGGTCGAAGGTGTTTCTGAAGACGCATCTGACTGTGAGCGAGCCCGTCAGATGTTCGTGGAAATGCCGCACGCAACTAGCGACACCCTACCTTACCTTGTGTTCTCGATAGTTTTTCTTTCCGTCGCGGAAGAAATGTAGAAGGAAGCTGTGATCAGATTCCGTGCAGAGAGAGAGAGAAGAGAAGAGAAACTCGTACGTAGTTTCAGGTGTCGTGGTGGTTGCATCTCTGTTACGGACTGAAGGCGTTTTTTCAGAAGAAGATGCAAAAGCTGAGTACTCCGAACAGAATATTGGTCCTGCTTGCATGATAAGTAACTCGTCACTTGTTGTTGGAGCAAGACTCATTCTCCCGCAAACCAACTCGCCTCCTCTCCCGAGTTCCCCTAGCACGCCTAGGGTTCCAAATTTTCCTCTGGCGGCGCCCCCGTCAGAGTCAACCTTTCCACCACCAAAACTGAGATCTACGTGAACTTCTCTCGTCCCTCGACGAGATCCTACGTGTTGATCTGCCCTGCAGTTGCTACGCCACGGCATGGCGGAACCTCCGGAGCATTCGACGGCGACGCCCTCCGCCACGAAATCGGGAGACAAGGGCCTGCGTTCGGAGCCTAGCATCGAGGAGAGGCTGGAGAAATTGAAGTTGCATGGAGAGGAGGAGGTTGATCTGGACTTTTCAGAGGAGCTAGATGATCTAATCAAGGAGACCCGATGGTTAGCCTTGTTCAAGGTTCACACCACGAAGCCCTTCAGCCATGCGGCATTACTGAAACAGATGCGTAACGCGTGGTCTTCCGCTAAGGAGATTACGTTTAAAGTGATGGCATCAAATCTTTTCTTGGTGCAGTTTCAATGTCTAGGAGACTGGAACCGTGTGATGAATGGAGGTCCGTGGATTTTTCGTGGAGCCGCAGTCATTCTTCAAGAATATGACGGGTTCACGAATGTCTTTGAATATAAGCTCGACAAGATCCCAGTTTGGGCACGTATTCAAGGTGTGCCAGATGGATTGATGAAAAAGAAGGAGTTAGCAGAAAGGTAGCCAAGAAAGTTGGAAATCCCCCATTAACTGTCATAGTAAATGAAGGAAAAATTAATCCATCAAAGTATCTACGGGCTCGTGTGTTCTTGGATGTGTCAAAGCCCTTGGTTCGTTTTGTGCCAATCACAATCACAGAGAGTAAAAAGTATCCTGTTTTTTATGAAAAATTGCCAGATTTTTGTCACTTCTGTGGCTGCATAGGCCATGAAAGGGAAGAATGTGGCGATGGTGTCCATGAAGAAAAAGATTGTGAGTGGGGGAATTGGCTTATTGTTGATTTTGAGTTAACCTCTACCGGAAGCAGGCCTTATTATTCTCGAGGAGCTGGTGGTAGAGGTGGTGCTAGAGGACGAGGCAGTGGTAGAGGTGGAGGTAGAGGAAGCGAGCATGGGATGGAGGAGATGGATGAGGATTTCGATGAGACTGATGATCTGTCAAATGCTTTGACGCTGGCCAGAAAGAGGACTGGGGTGAATAGCGAAACTACTCATATTCCAGATAGCTATGTGGCCAATATTTCTGGAAGTGTGGTGGACAAGGTAAACACCTTGGAGTTGGGTAATAATAATAAACTAAGCCCCCAGAGTTTTCAGGAAAAGAAGCGGCAGAGGAAGTCTGATGAGGAAACTGCAGCAAAGAAACAACTTGAGCTAACGGCGTCCTCCTTCGAGGAGGGTCGCCGATCACAATGAAACTCTTAGCATGGAACTGCCGCGGGCTTGGAAGTGCCCGGGCAGTTCGAGCGCTTCTGGATATCCAGAGGCGAGAAAAACCCGATGTGTTTTTTCTGTCTGAGACACACTTGGGAAAAGTTAAGGCAGAAAAGTTGAAGCGAAGAATAGGCTGCGATCATTATATAATCCATGAGAGTGATGGACGCAGCGGGGGTTTACTGCTAATGTGGAGGAAAGACATCGTGGTAATTAACCATGGTGTCACGGATAACTACATCGATGTTGTAGTCAATGATGGCAATGAGTGGAGGTTTACTGGTATCTATGGAGATCCACGTTGGAACCATAAAGATGCACGTGGCAGGCCTTACGTACTTTGCATAGTAGTATGTGTCGGCCATGGTTAGTGCTTGGTGATTTCAATGAGATTCTATTTAATCATGAGAAGGAGGGAGGAAGGCCAAGAACACAGCGACAGCTACAAGACTTCCACGACGCTTTAGTTGATTGTGGACTATCAGACGTGGGATTTGTGGGTGACAAATTTACTTGGCAACGAGGAAAGATAAGGGAGCGACTAGATAGAGGAGTCGCTAATGCTCAGTGGAATATCATGTTTCCTAATGCAAGGTTGACAAATGGAGATGACCAAGTCTGATCATCGACCGTTGATCGTTGAGACGGACCACCTCGAGGGGATACATGAACAAGGCGAGAGACCAAAAAGGTTCGAAGCGAGATGGCTCCAAGAAGAAACTGTAGAGGAGATGGTTAAGGCAGCATGGGCTAGGGCGGCTGCTCAGGGACAGGGCCCCACATTCATGCAGAAGGCCAACAGTGTACATGAAGAGTTGCATGTCTGGGACAAAGAAATCCTAAAAGGCCCAGTCAAGCGAATGAAGAAATTAAAGAAAGATCTTGAAAAGCTACGCAGAAGTCCAATGACAGATGTAAACATCTCTGCACAGAAAGAGATCCTTGTGCGCATTGAACTTTTGATGGAGCAAGAGGAAATGATATGGATTCAGAGAGCCCGAGCAAATTGGCTTAAACATGGAGATCGAAACACAAGTTTTTTTCAGAATTTTGCTTCTATGCGAAAAAAGAACACACAATAAAGGGGTTAGTAGATGACCATGGCGTCAGACATGAAAACAAGGATGTAATGTGTGATATGGTAAAGGATTATTTTATTAATCTATTCACACGTGAAGTTCAGGAACCAGACCCGGCAGTCATGACAGATGTAAGGAGATTGGTCACTGCTGAGATGAATGACTCTCTACTAGCACCGTTTACATATGAAGAAGTCAAGAATGCGTTGTTTAGTATTGGGGATTTAAAAGCCCCTGGTCCAGATGGTTTACATGCAGTTTTCTACAAAAGGTTTGGCATATGCTTGGGGACGAGCTGGTCAAGGAGGTACTGGAAGCTGTTAATACAGCTACTATACCAGAAGGGTGGAATAATACAACTATTGTGATGATCCCTAAGATCGACAACCCTGAGAAGGTATCACAATTTCGACCAATTAGTCTCTGCAATGTTGTTTATAAGGTGATTTCAAAAATGATTGCTAATCGACTCAAGATTATTCTACCTGATTTAATTAGTTATCATCAAAGTGCTTTTGTGCCGGGGAGGTTAATTACAGATAATATTCTTTTGGCCTATGAAAGTATTCATGCTATAAAGAAGAAGAAAGGGAAAAGGGGATTGTGTGCAGTGAAGTTGGACATGCACAAAGCTTATGACAGAGTAGAATGGAGATTCTTAGAACGTATCATGAATAAAATGGGCTTCGACAGGAGATGGGTGAAGCTTATTATGGCCTGTGTTTCATCAGTACAATATAATGTGAGGTTTAATTCAATGGAAACAGAAGCTTTCACACCAACAAGGGGTTTGAGACAGGGAGATCCTTTATCTCCCTATTTATTTTTGCTTGTAGCAGAGGGCTTATCAAGTATGATCAGAGGAGCAGAAGAAAGAGGCGAGCTGGAAGGAGTTAAATCTGCCGGGATGCTCCTGTTGTGTCCCATCTCCTCTTTGCAGATGATTCTCTAATCCTCATGCATGCTGATCGACGGAATGCAGAGAAGTTAAAACAAATTTTAGACAGTTATTGTGGTAGCTCGGGGCAGAAATTAAGTGTGGAAAAATCAAGTATATATTTCTCTGGAAATACACATGTTGATGTTAAAGCAGAAGTGTGCAGTGCTCTTGAGATCATGACGGAGTCCCTGAATGACAAATACCTAGGGCTCCCCGCTCTAGTTGGGGCTGACAGAAGTGACTGTTTTCGCCACTTGGTGGATAGAGTCAGAGCAAGAATTAGTGGCTGGAAAGAGAAGCTACTCAGTATGGGAGGAAAGGAAGTGTTGATAAAATCCATTGCTCAATCCGTGCCGGTCTTTGCGATGATGGTGTTCAAAATCCCGAAAAATATCTGCAAAGGGATCACTGACGCTATCTCACAATTCTGGTGGGGTGATGACGATGAACATAGGAGAATACACTGGAAAGCATGGTGGAAACTCTGTATTCCAAAACAAAGAGGAGGTATGGGTTTTAGAGACCTATTCAGTTTTAACTTAGCAATGTTGGCGAAGCAAGTTTGGAGGTTATTAAGTGAACCGGACTCGCTGTGCGCTAGGGTCCTGAGAGCTAAATACTATCCGGATGGAAAGCTCCTCGATGCGAAGCCGAAATCTGGTAGTTCTTATACTTGGCAGAGCATACTTGCAGGACTTGAATGTTTCAAGCGAGGGTGTATATGGCGAGTCGGTGACGGCACCCAAATCAAGATATGGGAGGACAGGTGGATCCCATCAAGTCATAATCTGAAAATCCAAACTCCAAAAGGAAATAATTTAGTTCGGACAGTGGACGAGCTCATAAACCCAGTGAATGGAACATGGGATGAAGATCTTCTTAAATCTCTGTTCTGGCAGGTTGATGTCCATCGGATTCTCCAAATTCCGATAACTCATGGAAGGGAGGACCTCGTTGCCTGGCATCACAACCGGAACGGCCAATTTTCTGTAAGATCAGCATACCACTGCCAATGGGAGCACAGTTTCGGAAGCAGGAATATCAGTTCAGACCTGGCTGGCGACATGGGCAACAATCAGGTATGGAGTAAACTGTGGAAATTAGATATTCCGGGAAAGATAAAAATTTTTGGTTGGCGTGTGCTGCATGGTTTGATCCCTTGCCGGGGATTCTCGCAAATAAACATATAGGCAATGTGGGAGGCTGTCCTATCTCTCAATGGGGATGTGAAGACATAAAACATATGATGTTTACATGCGACAGAGCAAAGGAGGTTTGGAGATCCTTGGGAGTGTGGACACAGATAGAAGGATTGTTGAATATTGATCGTTCAGGCTCAGTTTTGATTGAGGAAGTAATCCGTATGGGCGGACACGTTCCTATGCTGAATAATGTTGGTTTGACTGAACTAATCTTAACAGGCGGATGGTACATTTGGTGGGAAAGACGGCAGTACGTGCATGGAGAAAGCTTACAGCGCACCTTCAGATCGTCAATGTCGATAGCTGCGCTAGTAAATAATTATATGATGGCTAATAAGAAGAAAGCAAGGATTCGGCAATGCTGGAAGAAACCTCCGGAGGGGAAGCTGATGATTAATGTTGATGCGGCATTTGATGAAGGCTCAGGATGTGGAAGCACGGGAGTAGTCATAAGGGACGCAGGAGGTGCATGTATTGCAGCAAGCCAAAATTACTTGGATCATGTGTTGGATGCGCCAATGGCGGAAGCCTACGCACTGAAGGAGGGACTTATACTAGCCCAGCACATTGGTTGCAATCGATTCATCGTGCAATCTGATTGTATGCAGGTTGTTGAGACGATGCAGGAGGGAGGATTCTCGGCATCTACTGCGGCAGCAATATATGATGAATGCACAGTTCTATGGCAGGGATTTGTGGATACATCCATCGAGCATTGTAATAGGGAAGCCAATCAAGTAGCACATGAACTAGCTAGGATTGCCTTTAATTCCAAACAATCTTGTAACTGGGTCGATGAACCCCCTAGTTTTATTTTGGGTTTGTTAGCAAACGATGTAACTATTTTTGAGAATCAATAAAGTGCGCCGAATGGCATTCCCTCAAAAAAAAAAAAAAAACTCGTCACTTGTTGTTCGCTC
Source organism: Eragrostis nindensis (assembly GCA_012490785.1). Classification (NCBI taxonomy): domain Eukaryota; kingdom Viridiplantae; phylum Streptophyta; class Magnoliopsida; order Poales; family Poaceae; genus Eragrostis; species Eragrostis nindensis. Next base: position 13,754 of record JAAXCT010003710.1, on the reverse strand, counting down.
CTCAAAAGACCGTGGAGTGCGTCTCGGTCGGACTCTGTTTTCGTCCGAGCAGACGCTGGCTGGCGCGTCCGTTCGCGACGACGGAAGGGCAGCAGCCAGCACAGCAGGGCGACATCCGCGCGCCACGTGTGCTGGTCGCGGAGCCAACGAGCCACACGTCGACTTGGCACGACGAACCGTGGCCGGAGGTGCATGTCAGTCCCGAGACCCACTACCGTCGTGATCGCAGCGCTCTCAGTCAGGTGGCCGGCCAGAGCTCCTGGCGAGCCAAGAAGACGCGAGGCCGGGAGCCGCGACGCGTCGCGCGCGGTCGGTGCTGCCTGCCGCCAGCGCAAGTGGACGGCGGCAGCCGACACGTGCAGCGAGGTTGGGACCTCGGCTTTTGGGTGCTCAGTCATTAGCATGTGACCGTACAGGGAAACGCCGACGCTGACGGAACAGAGCTAAGAGCAACGCGCGACGCCGGTGGGCGGTGCGCGCGCGCGGAAGTCGCGCTGAGAGGCTTCAAGGAGGAAGGATATGAGATGCGGGAACGACCGGGCCGGACTCGGCGGCTCTCCAGCGAGCCGTGGCGTGCGCCGGCCCCGGGGGCGGTCGCTATTTCGAATAGCGAACACCCCTGGTGTACCCGGTATCCGTAGGATTTATCGTACGGTCGTACCTGCGCGACTCAGATTGGCCCATCGCGAGACGCGCTCGTCCTGTCTTCCTCTTCCTGTTCCGTGCTCTGGCTACGGGAAGCAGGTTGGAGTTCACGCGCGGGCGGCGGCCGGCATCACGTCGCGGGTGCGCGTAGAGCTCGATCCGCCGCGCCTGACACCGCCGGCCGGCCATCCGCATGCCTCCAGCTCGCTCCGTTCCGCAACACCCTTCGCTGCCGCAGGCGCGCGAGGACACCGTCCGGACCGGATCAAGGCTGGGCACGCAGAGCCGACGTACGCGAACAAGGCAGCGCGGCCGCGCAGTCACAAACTGCCAGAGCGTCTTGTTGGTAGAAATGGTTTATGTCTGGAGCGCAGTCACCCGGTGGCGCGTGACTATTCTGCTGCCATGTCCATGTACGTACAGCCTCAGGCCCTCAGCTGAGGCTTGCGCGCGCCGCGCCCGCGCCGGAGGAGTTTTTTTTTTAGATAATGAAAAAAATAGCATCTCAGCTTTAGTCTTACAAGGAAATTACAGCCGTGGCGCCAGAGAAGATAGCATCATCTTCTCTAGAGGACGCCGCGCCCAATTGTCCTGCAGTAAAGGACTTTGCGCCCTCGCTGAATCATCCGGAGACAACTCCGTCGATCAATTCTACTGGTGAGAGCCCGCCAACAGTTGTAGTTTTGTATACGTTTATTATTCTAAGTCAATCATTTATTTCATCTTTAATCATTATTTTCTAAATTTCATATAGATATAACAACATAAGACATAACTTTGAAAAAGTCATGAGATACATTTTCATAATATATATATTTACTTCTCCCTCCCCCAGCTTCTCTGATTTGTAAGCACACTGTATGTGTTGAATGATGTATTGACCTTTCATGCTTCTCACTCCTTCGAGTGAAATAAGGTGTGGGACTTTATCCCCCCCCCCCCCCCCCCCCCCCAAAAAAAAAATCGCTCGAAAAATAATATATAATTTACATATTTTTAACTATATGAATTTATAAAATTATTAATCAAAGTTAGAAAATTTAACTTAGGACAAAACTGTTACTCGCTTATAGGTATTCTGTTAGGACACTACAAAGTAACAAGACTTCTCATATTTCCCAATGATTTACAGTTATTCGGTTAGGTACACACCAAAACTGTGGGGAATAAATTTGTTGATAATTTACTCAGATTTTTGAGAAAAATATAATTTACTAGAAAAACATTGAGAAAAAAATATTAACGGAGTGTTAGAATTGTCGGGCACTTGAAGCAAAAATGTTGTAAACAATCGAAAGTCTTATAGTGAAACGTCCTCGAAACGGAGGGAGTACTCGCTCCTTGAGAGAGGTGGCCAGGTCAACCGTCCAGCAAGTGGACCATGATCATCAAAATCGAGGCGTTGATACCCAGAGGTGTGCAACACAACTCAATATTCTTGCTAGATCCAAGTCTAATAATAACATGCTGTGATTGGAAAGGTATGTAATTGAGAAACAAAAAGTACGCGAATTTTGTGTTAAACTTTTCATAATGACAAAGGTGGTAAATCTGGATGCTTTGCTGTTTTGATAATTCCTAATATTTTCTTAGATTAATGTGGACGCCAAATGGATGACTATACATAATTTTTCTACAATTTATTTTTCATCACAGGAATCATCCGAGAAATTTATATCCAAAATTCTTTGTTTACTTTACCTGTTGGTATTTTAAACTTTGAGATGAAACCTGGTGGTAATAAGTTCTCTAGTTGGTCAACTCTACGCCTGATTTCACGAATTTGTAGGACCTCGATCTCAACACGCATGTGAAAGATCAGTCCATGTTTCAGGTACAGGTAGAAGAGATGCTCACCATGCGATGCATCGGTGCTTGTTCCGTTTTCTGTGTATTGAAGCACAAGTTGTCTCTTTTTGCGTTTTAAGTGGACTGGATCGAGTTAGCTAGTCTAATCAACTACGCTCAGATCACGTACGCATGCAACCGCCGTACGTCCTTATACCACGTGAGGTGGCATATATGAAAGATTCATCATCCGTCTCCATCGCTTTCCCAACATGCTGATCACTTAAACTCGCAACTGTCATATACATAATACATTCATGCATGCATGCAAGTGTCATCCATCGAAAAGGAATGGCAATATAACTCACCTAGCTAGCTGGCTCCGTGGCTTGTCGATCGATTTGTTAGACCTTGGTTGCCTCGTCACCGGCGCCGACGACGCTGCCAATGCAGTTTCAAACTGTTTGACATCTTGTTTCAGCTGTTCCATTAGGCATCTTATTTTTTTTTTTAATGGAGTCTGCAGCATTACACGCTTTCCATGCAGCAAACCCATCGATCTCCCTGTTAAATCCCGTCTCCCAATGCTCCACCGACACCCACGAGTACTCCTGGCACTGGCTTCTTCCACCATACAACAAACACGTACACCAAAGGAGGAGAGACCAATGGCGACATCGTGTTCGGGTGGCCAAGTCGACGGTGAAGGAGAGGAAAACGTGAAGAGCCGTCCAGCGCAACCTGACACTCATCTCGGACGATGATGCACTCCTTCCTCAACGTCGCCATGGACGCCTCCGATGAGATGGCAAAAGACCTGAGGCCGTGGATACGGAGGACTTCTGTGTCTATCCAGGCAACAAGTGCTCCCAACTGTAGATTCCAAAATTGTAGATAGCATGATTTTCATTTTTAAAGGAAAAATACTTTGTATGCCATTGGTTTAAACTACAACCCCTTGTATGCTATTTTTTAAACAATATGATTTTTTTAACGATTAACGTGGAGGCATCGAAAAAGCCTCCAATTTGTTTATAAGATTCTTTCTTTGTAGCATAAGCACGCACACTTACCCCGTTGAACATACAAATGCACACCCTACCCTTGTCAACGCCTTCAAAACACATAAAACCGGCTAATCATGAGATTGGCGAAGTCACCACATGCGCTTCGGCGTCGACGGGGATGTCGAACACTGAAAGAATATTAAGTTTGTATATACGGATACTCATGCCAAGTCTAAGGCTTGAAGCCCAGTGGAGAGGCCGTTCCACAATGAATCTTACCCAGCTGATGCACGTTTCGCCAACGAAATAGCAACGTACTTACAGGATTTTCTCATGGAAGTACGAATTTTAAGGTACAACTGAAAACAGCCACACAATATAACTTTGATAATCATTGGTCGTTGGATGCACACGAGATTCACTACTCATTATGATACTTGGTCATGGCAAACTGATTTATTATTACATTTTATTCGGTTGGATGTTGATCCAGATGACTTAGTACTCCACTATTAAATGCGCATACATAATAGTAAGGTGGCAACAATGCAGATACTCGCTCGCTCCTCACTGTCTTGGTGGGTTGACGAAGACGTCGAGCTCGAGCACGGCGTTAGGGTAGTCGACGCTGACGGTCTTCCACAGCACGTAGCCGCGCGCCATGCGGAACTGCCCGGTGCCGCCGACCACCGACAGCTCCCTCACCGGCGCGGCGATGTCGTCGCGGCCCACAACGGTGACGGAGCTTCCGGCGTAGGGCCCCGACGTGAGCACCACGTTCACGGTGACTAGCAGCTCGGGGTTCCCCGTCGACGCCCAGATGTAGTACCCCTGCGCGCGGCCGACGGCCGCCGACGACGGCGAGGGGCCCTCCGTCAGCGCGTCGTCGATCACGATCGTGTCGCCGAAGTGGCTCCGCGGCCCGTTCACCCCTGCACCGCCCTCGGCGCCGGCCCCGTCAGCACGTCGTGCATGTAGAAGTGCAGGTGCGCCGACGCCGACGCCGACGCCGCCACCGAGGCCGAGCGCGGCGCCGCGAGGAGTACGAACGCGACGGCGAGCAGCGCGGAGTAGAGCTTGCAGCGAGGCATGTTGGGCAGAGGACAGGGGGTGATGGATCGGGGATGTGTGTGGTGGGTGCGCTCTGGCTAGTGGAGTGTGCCTGCTATGTAAACAGTGGCGGCAGTAAGAGCGTCCCCAATGGGGGACTCTTAGCTAACTCTTAGAATTGTTTATTGAAAAAACGAATATATAAGAGACAGCTAACTCCTCAATGGTTGCTTCTAGGCTACTTCTTAGCTACTCCCTCCGTCCCAGAATATAAGCATTTCTGGGTTTGGTCAAAGTCAATTCTCTTCAACTTTGACTATCTATATTTATAAAAGTAAAATATTTCAAACATGAAGAGTTACATATTATGATAATTGGTTTCATGATGAATCTAACAATATCATTTATACTTATTCAAACATTCTAATTTTTTTTGTTATCGATAGTCAAAGTTGAACAGGATTGACTTTGACTAAAGCTAGAAATGCTTATATTTTGGGGACGGAGGGAGTATCTTTTAGAAGAGATGTGATGGGACTGACTCTTGAGGAAGAGATGTGATGTGATGGGATTGACGAAGACGTCGAGCTCGAGCACGGCATTGGGGTAGTCGAGGCTGACAGTCTTCCACAGCACGTAGCCGCGCGCCATGCGGAACTGCCCGGTGCCGCCGACCACCGACAGCTCCCTCACCGGCGCGGCGATGTTGTCGCGCCCCACCACCGTCACCGAGCTGCCATCGTAGGGCCCCGACGTGAGCACCACGTTCATGTTGATCATCAGCTCGGGGTTCCCCGTCGACGCCCAGATGTAGTGCGCGGCCCACGGTCACCGACGACGGCGACGCGCCCTCCGTCAGCACGTCGTCGACCACGATCGTGTCGCCAAAGTGGCTCCGCGGCCCGTTCACCACCTGCACCGCCGTCGGCGCCAGCCCCGTCAGCACGTCGTGCATGTAGAAGTGGAGGTGCGCGGACGCCGCCGACGCCGGCCGCGGCGCCGGGCCGGCGGCGAGGACGAACGCGAGCGCGAGCAGCGTGGAGTAGAGCTTGCAGCGAGCCATGTTCGGCAGAGGACGGAGGCGTGGATCGTGGATGTGTGTGATGGGTGCGCTCTGGCTAGAGGAGTGTGCATGCTTATATAAACAGTGGCGGCAGTAACAGGTCCAGGAGAGGGGGAGCGCGTTTGCCTGCGCGGCTGCGCCGACAGCAAGCAGCCCTGAAAGAGCTGCTCAAAGGGATGTGCCGCTTTGAATAGTAAAGGGATGCCCAAAAGCGGCCCATCTCTACAGAAGTGGAAAAGACTGAGAGGCCGAGTCTGGGCGATATTGTGCGCGGGGCTGGACCTCCGTCATGGGAGCGACTCAGGCCGAGCCTCTGGGCCTGAGCACAGACGCGTCGCAGCAAACGAAGACCGAGAGATTCAGAGTGTGATTCAGGGCGCCGGCCCGCCATGCTGCAAGTTGTTGAGAAGCTGGTGCTGGTGCTGCCTGCGATTGACGCTGCCAAATAATGGTATGCTTACCTTATCGCCGAGTCGCCGTGGGATTAGGACCTGAGCTCTGCTTTTGGAAAAAGTGCCGTGACACATGTATATGGAGAGTCCGTTTCATCAGAGAAGCAGCGTTTTGCCGGTGTGGACATGCACATGCAGGACGTATATACAGATCGAAGCAAGAACCGAACAGACAGATTGAAGGAACAGAACAGACAGTAGTTAAGTTTCCATGAACTCAAAACATTGTAAGAACCGAACGTTACTTATGAAAATATAGAAAGAGACGAGTGATACGAGAACGCCCCTGAATTCGATTTTGTGTCATCTCTGCAGCTAGCACAAATGAAACATCGACGCCAAATTTCGGAGAATTGCGTTCTCGGGTAAGGAAAAGCTTGTTTCGCACCATGCTCGATCGCGTGGCTCGGTTCTTCCTTGCTTGCAAACCGAAGAGGAATGAATAAGCATCTTGAATCCTTGACGACAATGGGGCACTGCAATCACATTCGCCTGTGCTTGCGGTGGGGACTAAAGCCAGTATATATGAACTGTCGATCGGTTTGGTCGACCACGAGGCAGCGCCCGGCAGATAAAAAAAGAAAGCTTCTTCAGGAGGTGCACGTACGCGAGCGGTGGCCGCACGGGCACGGCTCACTTGGGTTGTTCAGTGCAGCATGAATTGAACCTTGCTTTGTTTGGTTCATCGATCATTGGTTGGTCGCTGAACTGTCGATTATATTGGGCAGGCTGGCTGGCGTACGACGGAGCCTCCGGCGCCGAACTCGATGCGCAAGTCGAAGATACATTACGAACTCGCCGTCGCGCGTGGGCGAGCAGAGCAGGGGCGCGCGTTGACGATGTATGCTGGCGGGTGGGCGTTGCGCACGCACGCGGAACGGCGGAAGAGAGGCTTCGACTTCGATCGAGGAGCTCCTCAACGAAGGACATGGGACTCACGGCGCAGAACGACCGGGGCTCGGCTGGGCTCGCACGAGGCGCGGCGAGATGCGAAAACAGCGTTCTCGCGAACCCCCCGCGGGGGGGGGGGGGGGGGGGGGGGGGGGGGGGGTCGCTGTTTCCAATAGCGACCGCCCCTGAGGTACCTAGTAACCTTAGGATCGGATCTGTGCGGTTCAGATTGGCCCGTGGCGAGACGCGTTTCGTCCTGTCTTCCTCGTCCTGGTCAGGCTCGGAGAGACGCGCGCCCATCACCCCGCTCGCTCGCTCGCCGGAGCTCCGCCGCGCCTGCCGCCGCCTCGCTCCGTTCCGTTCGTATGTCCGCGCGATTAGTATGTCCGCCCATTCGCCGTCCGGATCGAGCCTGGCATGGCCGACGCGAACGAACGGTAGTATTTTCACAACTTTTTGTTTGCGAGGGACCGCCTGGAGCGGGCTCCGATCCGGCTGGGGCGAGTTACTTCCGGTGCGCTGGCTTGGCTTCAAGTCCATCCGTCAGGTGTCCGTTCGTGGAAGTTTCGCACCCAGTGACGTGACACCCTTCCCGAACGTATCTCGTGCGTCGGACCGACCCTCTGTTTTTTTTCCCCTTCTTTTAACAGTTCTCTCCAACTAGTATCTCGAACACGCAGGCGTCAGGTGTTCGTTCTCTCCAACTAGTATAGATCTTGTTTCCCCTTCGCTGTTCGTACTTTCGACGTGTTGCGTGCTAGTCATGTGCACACGCTCTCCCCCGAGCGGAAAAAAAATTGCGAATCCGCATGTTACGATTACGGATATTTTCGCCGAGAGCTAAAGCTAGCAAAAGATCTTGCGCAACGAACCGCGCGCGACGCGCGCACTGCCCTTGGAACCGCCGGCCGCGCCACACGTATGCCGGTATGCGCGCACGCAGCTGATGAGTCATGGGCCTCATGGCACCGTCCCGTGATGAGTCATCGCTCGTCATGAGATGCACTGAGGCAGCGAGCCAGACAGCAGTGCAGAGTACTAGTACTTGCTGTTCTGTTTTCGTCCGAGCGGAGAGGGTCGAGGAGGCTGAGGCGTGCGCGCGCGCCCGTTCACAGCGACGGAAGGGCAGCCGCCATAAGTAATGTGCGTACTGCGCGTCGATCGATCACGCGCGCCGCTATGGCCGGGTGGCGCCTTGGGCCCCGAAGAAGCACACGCATAGTACAGAAACAATTCTAGCTTAGTCATCGTCTTGGATGACGACATGCGTTGCTTCGCGCCAATGCGGCCGTGGAATAAAGAGATGCGCCCGGCCGGCCGGCGGCAATTCTCTGTTTAATTTGGGTCCGGTCCGTGATCGAGAGTTTGCGCGCGACTCGGAAGGCGGAAGCACGGTTTTGACGCGTTCGATGATGCTCTTTGGCGCACAAGCACGGATCAGTCCGACACAGCGCGTTGCACGACGGATCTTTATCAGGGCAGCAGAAATAAATATCTGCAATAAATAAAGGATTTCTACTGCAGTACTCGACCCAAGAGAGCGAGATACCGCCCAACCACACGAGTGACACGACACGACGAGCTCGATCGAAGACGATGCTCGCCTTTAATTCCCTCCGTGGTGGTCCGTACCGTACTGAACGCCGCCAGGCGCCATCCTCGACGGTCAAGCCTGCGGCTGAGTCACCGTTACTAGTACGTCTCTCGCTCCCGCGACGTCTCTCGCTCCCGCGATCCGGCATGACTTGCCCCGTCGAGGCGCCGTAGGGGCTGCGGTAGGGCCGATCGATCGGTCAGCGTCGTCCATGCGGCCATGCCGGCCGGCCAGCTGCGGGATGCATGCACCTGCGCACGCGCACGCCCGGGTAAAATTTAAGTAGGTGGAGCGGAACGGGGTGGCCGGTGCGGCGGCGCACGCATGCAGCCGAGTAATCGTCTCGAATGACGTACGACAACATGTTGCCCACTAGCTGTTCCGCACGGTGATCATGATTCATGAGCATGGCCGATCGATCGACGCGTGGCTTCTTCGATCGACTTGGTGGCCGTACGTGAAGCGGAGACGTGCACGGGCGGCGGCAATGCTCTGTTTTGGGCCCGTCAGTCCGTGAAGACAACAGGTTTCATCCAAGACCAGGGAGGGGAGCCTCAATCAAAGAAGGCGACGGAGATGGACAAGAGTAGAGAACTACCACGTGGCACTTTCCTTGGCGAGACGCTTGCAAGAGTGTTGCGAGACGGATGAACGTCGAAATAATACGATACTAGCAGAGTTTTACGCGAGCCATTAATTTACCACGTTCCTGTTCATTGCACAAGCACACGTACGTTTATATGCCACCACACACGCAGATCTTTATCAGGGACGAGAAATATCTGCACTAAACTATGGCATTCGACGACCAAAGAGACCGACCACACAAGCTCCAAGATTCCTTCTCGCGCCGTAGTCTGCACCGTCCGTCCTGCATGTTTGAGTGCGCTATGGACGCCGTCGCCATTTCATTCTCCCGGGGCACGCATGCTGGCAGGCAGGCAGGCAGCTGAGTCATCATCTCACGCGCGCGATCCGGCGGCAGTCAGGTGCGTGCATGCATGCAGCCGCGCGATCCGGCGGCACGGCAGTCAGGTGAGAGGTGTAGCTGGCAGCACATGAGTAGTTGAGCCGCGCCCCGTCGAGGCGCCGCTGTTCAGCGTACGTCGTCCATACGGTGGACCATACCGGCCGGCCGGCTGCGAGATGCACATCCGCCTCCGTTGTTACAGTCGGTGGCGCGCCTCCTCGGGCGGCGCGGGGGCCCCCGCCGCGCGCCGTCAGGATGGAGCGAGCGGATTCGTGGGAGCGGGACCGCCGGTGTCCGGATGCTGCGCTGGGGAGTGTCCAAAAAGTTCGCAAGGCGCAGCCTGGCTACCTGGCTGCTGATATTTGTGCTCGGGAGTGACTGAGCTGTGGGCCAGGCCACGCAGCTGCGCTTGCCTCGGCGCCTAAAATATCTAGCGGTGGGCTCTATGAATTTTATGACCATCTTTTTTTTATCTTTAATATATTTAATTCATTGAGATAAAATAATAGATATGGAACAAATGAAAAAAGTCTTATTCAAGTACGGAAAACGTATCTGGTGGAAACTAACTTCTCTGTGCAAACTGAGAAAGTATAACAGTTGCCTACACCTAAATTAACCTTTGCTGCCTTTGCAGCGTGTTCCACAAACGAAACCAAGCCTTATATAGCGATACGAGGTCAATTGTCAATCGAAACAAATATGAACGGATGAACCACGCCGTGGGTTTTCTCATATCTCAAATTTTATTATTACAAAGCAAAAAAAACCTATTTAAAGGATATATACGCGAAAGATAATAAGGTTACACGATTTTTTTTAATTAAAGCATTAGGAGGGATCTTGCTTTTTGATTGGATCAAATTCCTTGTATTGAATGAAAATGCTCCAATGGGTTCATCAAGATTGGCAGGCTTCATTCTAGGTTTGTGCTTGTGTCCTGTGATTTTTGGACCCAAGTTCATAATACTTTGACTTATGCAGTTGGCCTCAAAATGCCCCTTCTTATACATCTTAAAGAGAGATAGCTTACTTATGAAGCAAATGGAATCAACATTCTAGGTTATATTGTTGAGTGGTGTGCAACGTCATACTCATCATGGTTGACAAGCTTGGCGTACGTTTGCGCTTGGCCGGTTGGTCATTTGATCCTAGTTCATGTTGCTTATGTTCAATTACTTTCAAAGAGTGACTGGTCAATAAGCCTGTACGGCAGGCTGCGCTGCAGCTGCGGCTGCTAAAGAAATAACTGAGAACACTGTAGCGGCTGCTGGGAACACTGTGGCAGCTGCTGAAGAAATAACTGAAACACTGTAACTGCTGCAAAGCAGCAGCTGCAAAGCAGCCAAGCGAACAGGCTGAATTTTAGACGCTTAAAATTTCGCAATCTTTCAGTTGAACTTCCTTGTTTTTTTCTTCATGTTGCAGTAAAGGAACTACTCTATATTTCAGTAGCTTTTTCGTTTTCACTGTTTTATCGCAAGTTGTAGTTATTTGTACTAGTATGTTGCAGAAGTAACTTTTTGAAGAAGTTATTCATACTATTGCAGCTGTTGACTAAAAGAAAAAGAAACTCCAAGTGACTATAACTTAACGATAATGAAAAATGGGCACAAGAATTTAAGAAAGAGTATCTAACAAAGAATTTAAATAATTGATCTAAAAAAAAGAATTTAAATAATTAATAGCTAGGTAACTTTGAATACGTACTTAACCTAGGTGTCCATTGCACTCGCGAGTTGTAAACTTGTGATTGCCCGTACAACCTTTGGCCCTATGCTCTGTTCTCTTGGACCAGCATCTGTTCGGCATCACCGCACACGTGCACTATGTTTGGTGTAAACTATGGCCCCATGATCGATTAAACAATCAATTCGAGATTAGCAATCCTAATCTCTTGGACACGTAATAGACGACCGCCAAAATCGTAATAAAGAATTGGTGAAAGCAAGCTGCATGATGGATGGAACACCTTTCCTTTCCTCTGCTACAGTCGAGAGCGAGCGACCCAGGCGACTCGGCGGCGACTCCTTTCCGGGGCGGCTTCCGCAGATCTCCCGCCCTTCCGGCGGCCCGTCGGGCTTCGGAGGGCTGGGAGATCGGCGGGGCTGCTGTCCGGTCCCTCTCCTACCTATAGTATAGAAGTATGTTAGGTTTTTCTTCCCCTAGGGTTAGGGTTTCGGCGTCGCCGTAGCGGCGGCGGCCGGAGATCTTCTCCCCTGGCGGATCCGGTGATGGTGTCGTCGGTGGAGGTGGCAATATCAACGGTGAGGCCTTGTGGAGCTCTTTTACCTTCCGTTCTTTTGCGAAAGGGTGGATGAGTCTTTTGGTTCCCCTTGCCGGCGTCGTCGGTGATGGTGGATTGCTCTTCCGGGTGGTCAGCGTCAAGTCCTGGCGTTGATTTCTTCGGTATTTTGCTCCTGGCTGTGATGTCTCTAATGGTGATGATGCGGTTCTTCTTCCTGCGACTGGGGTCATCGCGATGGTCGGATTGGTGCTTTCCTCGTACAAATCTAATCAGCTTAGTCAACAATGTGTTGTGGTCGCGGATCTGGTCGGAGGAGAAGGCCGGTGGTTGCTGTCGGAGGTCGTCGCCGGCGAGGAGAAGCTGTTTCGGGAAGGATCGAGAGGAAGAGGGTTGGCTCTGTATTTCCCTTTTCTTTGAGGTCCTTTTTGTAAATGTGCACAGGGACCTCCCTGTAAAAAGTTGTGGGATGTACTGTTCCAAAGTTTAATATAATCCCACCCTCTTTCGCAAAAAAAAAAAAATGATGGATGGAACACCTTTCTCTGGAATTAGAAATTGGGATGTGAGAAAAGGTGGAAAGGATCTTTTGTCATCAAAAGTGGTAGCTGCCTGTCCACGGAGAAAAGGAGGTGAAAAAGAAGTGAGCTTCAGAAACATGAAGTCAGAGGTAATGAAGATAATATTGATTATTGTTAAAACTTTGCCTGAGATACCTAAACCGGGTTTTATACTCCAGTTCCTTTTCCTAGTCATTTGGTGATATCCTTTTCTATGCTGAGAAAAGAAAGTAAACTTCCTCTAATAACAATTAGAAATCCATAACACATTAAGGAGATAAAAAGTCAAACATATTTAGCTTATTCGGTATTTCCTTGCGTGAATCAAGCACCCAATGTACTGCAAAAAGTTTAATGAAGATGTGACGTGTACATTTCCTGCATCAATGCATTGACATGGGAAAAAAAAAAAAACTTAACTATTGATGCGTGGTCATGGGTGACACTTTCCTAGGGCCAAAGAGAAATATCCAACTGTCACCACAAGAGCCACACCAGAAAGTCATCATCAGATTAGACTGAAATCACTTTAATTTTTTTTGATAAAAAATCACTATAATTCAGTCCTGCTGCAACCAACCACTGGCCACCACAAATATGGGGACACGCCATCAGCAAGAAGGAACATAGCCGGTCCCAAAAACAAAAAGTACTAGAAAACGGCAAGGCAGGGACGCACCTTCCGTTTTAGGAAGGTGAAGAGGGAACTGTGGAGACGGGGGGTGGTGGAGTCAAAGAAGTCATCACAAAGGAAGGGATCCGCGGCCGCGGCGGAGATGGAGGAGCGGGAGAAGGTCGTGTGCCTGGCCAAGCTCGCCGAGCAGGCCGAGAGATACGTCGGTGAGGGATCGATCTCCCCTGTTCTCGCCCGGTTGCCCCTGTTTGCTCATGTGCAGTGTCGTCGTTCGTTGACCCAGTGCGGAAGGGATTAGGGTGTTGGTCCATCGATTCTATGTGTTTGCATCGCTCTTTGCTAACTGCTGGAAGAATGCTTGAACACTTGCTCGCCTGCCGTTTCTTGTTCCTTTTATCCTGGAGCAAGAATCTCTGAATGTGTAGCAGTCTGTTCAGTCGGGTCCCTTTGATGATTCCATGGTACCTTCAGCAATTTGCTGTTGATTTTGGGGGCGCTATTGATTGCTTCCAGCAGTACTGAATGAGATTTGGTTAGGTTCGGTAATAAAGTAGCTTTTTTATGCCGATTTTGGGGGGCAAATGATGCAGTTCTTGAGTGTTTCTGAACCTGTGATGTCTCTGGTACTCTGATTTGTGTCTGCAGAAGGGAATAATAAGGTCATGACTCATGAATGGTACCTCTGTTGAACGGAGTAGATGGGACAGGAGGTTTCTGAATTTGATTGGTGGGGGCCAATTCCGTGGGCCGAGTGCTCTTTGTTGTTCTCCGGTTATTCTTAATGCTCCTCTCAGATAAAAAAACAAGGATATAGGGATCATGGCTGATGATCTAGTGCTTAAAATGGGTAAATAT